>JACCGJ010022479.1:0-33895 GCA_013407085.1 Atriophallophorus winterbourni
TCGCTGCGTGATATTACTGTACTCCTCGTTCGGATTATAGCCTATCTGGGTAGTAACCGAATAAGGTATCATGAAATGTAATTTTGTAATTTTATAGTTTTTTACATTGGCACATCGATTCATGATTTTCCAACTATGCTACTGCTAATGGTTCATCAAAAAGCGTTCCAAAACAGAACTATACATATTATCAGGAGCAATCTCTTTCATATCGCGTCCGAGACTAATGCTTTATCTTTGCATATATTTCCAGCCGACAAGGAGAACAACTCGAAGGCTGTTTCGTTGGTGAGTTTGCTTCATCAACCATCATTACATTGTCGTTGAATACGCTCTACTGTGCAATCGTACGGATGTAACATGAACACCAGCTGTCCAGCTTTGTCTGCTCGTGCTGGTTCTTGCAAATTTCAGGCTTTGCCCGGTAATTCGTAGAGGTAAAATATCTTATTGGCTCAGATATTGAGTCTTGAAAATTATTACTCCGATGGCGACGCTTTTTAAATCTTCAACTTCCTTTGGCTAACTGAAGGCGAGACTCCATCTATCATAGCCCTATTCAGTTGTCTTCTCAAATCAGAACGGCTCGTCTGAATGGGTATTCTGAATAACGTCTTCTCGAGCGAATCGCCGTGTGATCTGATCTTGGAGCTTTTCGAATATCTTGATCAGAAAACATCCATAGTTAAGACTGGTTATTATTGGTGACGTTGGTGAATTATTTAGCATGATGCGTGATCGTGATCCCTTGTTGAATTGCGTAGACTAATTCTTCATCATGTGCAGTATTCTCTAGCACAATCTCTGATGCCGACAGCCCATGATTATGTATTTATCTGATTTTTGCATTGTTTTCTGTTCGGTATCTCGCGTTTCTTAACGGCACATTATTCGGGCAATGTCTTTTTATAAGCCCTATCAAAGCATACCAAAGATTTACTAAAAATCGGTGTTGCGTAAAGTGAAGAATCCCGTATATTTGATTTCGACGCTAGCACGAGTTAATGTTGTCTGTTTACATTCGTCTCGTGTAATGATCTTGTGGACTATCTCGTCGATCAGAAGTCATCGATTATCGAAAAATACCAGTTTTGGCGAATTTTTTCGTCCATGTAGCTGTTTTCATTGTGATAGATAAAACATTGAATGGATGCCACCGTTTTTGAACGATTAAGTAATTTTGGCATAAACATTGATATGGAGTATGGCGTTTTTCTTGGACATACTTACAAATCTCCAATAGATATGTATGTATGAAGTCACCAGCCTCGATCCGGGCAAAGTGTCGCGCAGTCACTGGCTACGCATGGTTGTCCAGCCCTCGCGGGAGATAAGCGAAACGATAAGCAGTCAGACTTCAGCGTGTTTCCACATACGGTTCAGTACCGTTGTCAAATTAATTTAACGGTGATGTGATGTGAAAGCACAAGCCTGATCCAGGCAAAGTGCCGCACAGTGAGAGACTGCACGTGGGCTAAGATACTGTCAGGTTGCCCATGCCTAGACAGATATAGGAAAAGAAATAGGAAGAAAATATAAAGATTTAACACGGTAATACCCGCAGAGTACAGAAGTACTGCTCGATTACACACCCATGCTGTTTCAATAGATGTGCGTCCGAGGTTCGCCTATGAAACATGCTGCAATAACCAATAAGCCTCGCTGTAGTGTGCCACCTATTGATCATGTCAAATACCAGATGGAAATGGCTGGTAGCGTTTTTTGTAGTATAAAATTACCTTCTTGTGAGTTTCCGAAATCCGCAAAATTAACATATCCCCATAATACTTTATGGGTGTGGGACTTGATCACTAAGATCATGAAGTGAACGATAATTGGAGCTTATCGATAATCGGTGCCCAAAATAATCATAACCCTGCGCTATACTGATTGAGTATTTGACGTTGGCTTACGTAGAAGGTGGCGAGAACTACCTCACCTGTATTTCATGCCCAGTAGAGAAAACTGCCACGGTTTTATCGTGGTTTTCCTACAGCTGTCTCGTTAAAATCATCTCTACCCGAATGGCGATTGCATTGCCAAATTGTTATGTTTCACAGTCACTGGAAAACTCTAGATTCGCAAACAGACTGGTTCAGACGGAAGCACGAGTGATTTGAATGGAAGTTCATTGCTGAAATACAAAAGCACCAATGGCAAACTGAAAGAGGGAAAGGAGGTTTTATATAAACTGTAAACTATTACATAATGAACATTCGGAGGTTACCCTCCTAACACCTCCCCTTTGAGTTCTTGCCTTGTATGAACGTTGCCTTGGGTCGATTTGCATGTGAGCAACGGGATGCCGGACACGATCAGTCCATCTTCGTGGAGTACAAAGATTTCGTAAATAAGGAGTTTCCGGAGAGACGGCAACATTTGTATACGGACGTAGTTCGAATGTGTCGAGGAGAATGTCAAGTGGAACATTGTCTCTAGGACTGTTCATCGTATGCACATTTGAGGGTAATAATTGATTGGCATGCCGAACCCAGACTGAAGACTGAACGTCGACGTCGTAAGTTACATTACCGGAACAGCGTAGAATACGACCTTGTGTCCATTTCTCAACACCTCCACGATAATCCTTCGCAAGTACGACCTGACCAGGTGTAAACACTCGCTTTTTTGCATTGTGACGACGATTGAATCGTTCTTGCATCGCAGTGTTCCTGGTGATAGTTTTTGGTGCAACTGGGTATATTGCATCAATTGGCAAACGTAACTTTCTGTTCATTAAAGCTTCCGCTGGAGAACAGTTATTCGGAACGTTTGGGTTTGGAGTTGCTCTATAGTTAATCAGAAATGTTTCTATCATTTCTGGTATGGTCTCCTCTCCCCTGAGTTTAGAGATGGCTCGCTTGAATGTGTCAACAAAACGTTCTGTCTGCCCGTTGGATTGCGGGTGATAAGGCGGTGAACGGATGTGTTGTATGTTGTTGAGTTGACAGAAGAACTACGTTTCGTCTGAAGAGTATGAAGTGTAGGACGCAAAAAATTAAATTAAACCGATACGAACAATTGTGTAAATTGATGCGTGGTTTAGCCGTAAAGTCAAAATCAGTGGTGGGGGTTTGACTAATACTTAATCGTGTTCCCTGTCCACTGTCTGACGAAGCTTCGGTGTCAGAAGTGAAACGTTATCCAAAAGTCAACTATGTTCGGTAGTGCAAAAGCCTCTCTTTTTACGCGGAAGTTGAACGAATGAAAAGGCTTTGTTCAAAAAGTCAAAATTTCAGCTCTTGTAAACAACCGCCGATCTTGCTCTTGACTTACCACTTACACCACTGCCTTTGTATTTATTGTTTTTCCATATTAATAAAGCCAGTCCATTCGAAGGCAGAAACCGTTGTCGATGAATTGACATCCGATATGAACAACTATTCCCGGCATGCGATTAGCCGTTATGAAAAGACGCGTGCTATCGATCCGTCCGTTCAAGACATCAGTTGCCTTCACCTGTCGGACATTGATTGCCTACTGGAACGTGTGCGCCATGAGAAACATGAAGATCCGGAGTCCATGGATCCGATTTCCAACGCCAAAGTCACCAGCATTGATCCACGTGAAGTTGCCAAACACAGAACGATTCGACGACTTTCGAGTCGACCCTCGTTGTCCTCTGCGGAACGCCCACGCACCCCTTTGGCCAATATAAGCTCACAGGTTCGTACTCCGGTTTTTATCCTAGTCACATGTAATTTTCGCGTCTGTTGTGTTTTGCGTGTTGATTCAGTTACATTTGCTACGTTGGCGATGTTAGTTAATAATTGGATAGAATCGCCCGTAGGTTAAACTTCAACTGATGGTATACAGCATCGATGCTAGATTTATATAGATGATGTGATGTTTTGGTTGGGCAGGCCCCATAGTGGCTAACATCGATTTCGCCATGTCAACAGCTTCTATTTCGTTTATAGACAGTCTTCTCAACAAGTTATTTAGTAACCGTAGTGGCACATCGGATATAACGTTCGACTTTCAGCCGAACGGTTTCGGGTTTGAATCCCACAATTCGGAAAATGTGCTCAACCCACATTCCAGTATACCCAGGTCTAGAGTGAGTCTGGAGCAACTGCAACAGCCTGGTACCCTGCTCACTGGGTTAAATGTTATCACTTTTACAGCTTCGTGGTAACAAGACTGGAGATAAGAAACGGCCCTATGAGCCACAAAGTCTTCTCTTCTCTACGGTACGTCAATTAATTGATTAGCCACCGGTACTGAGCTGCATGCAGAAACACGCTGCAGTCTCACTATCATTTTAAGTTTAGTTTTCCATCTATCTAGTTCTGAGCAACCTGACAGTATCTTAACCCATGTGTAGTAACTGACTGTGAGGCACTGTGCCCAGAACACGCTTGTGATTTCGTACGGCCTATACCGGAAATCTTACATTCCTACTTCCCTCACCTATCTCCGTAACTAGGTAAACAGTACAAACGAATCATGTAAGCTGCAACCGCTTGGTCCCTATGTGCAGGTGGGCGAACAATTCGATCGATTTATTTACAGCCAATTTAGTCTTCACTGTCCAACACATACCTTCTCACTGAATTCTTCACATTACGCACTCGATCATCATTATTTTGTTGACTTACTCGAGTGTAGCCAAATGTCTAAATATCTTCCATCTGTTATGCGCGTTCAGATCAATCCAACCCTACCTGGTTGTACGACCTCTTCCTCCGTTCAAGTTTCTGGCCATCCAGGATCTCCTTTACCGATAACCGAAAACAGTGCACCAAGCAGCGTCAACAATCAACATTCCGCGGTTACTTGCACCACGAATCAAATGTCCAACACGAACAATCAGACTGGATCGCAGCTTCACTCGCCGCTGTTGTCTAACACGAATTGCCTCATCTTTTGTGGAGCCGTTTGCGGACAAACGCAGTAAGTTGTTGTAGCACCCTGACGTCAACCCACCAATTAGTTGACTTTGCTCACGTTCATGTTGTATAAACTCAAGCACGGTATGTCACATTGAACCATCGTCTGTGTACTTATCGCTTTATACTAAACACACGGGAGAATTTTTCAGTTTGCATTTTCTTCATTTCAATCTTGGTTTGTTTTTGACCACCAGTGATTCACATTTGGGTTGATCCGGCAGGGGTATAAAGTCGATGTTATTTTCGCGCTCATAGCTGTTGCCAATGCTTTCATGCTTATGCATGTTTATGATTCTGTCGTGAGTTAATTTAGCAGTTCATTGGCTTAGTGAATTTCATCGCTGTTTAATTTATTCATTTACAGGCGCCAACAACTGCTTATTAAGCATCATCTTACGAAGCCCATCAACGTACGTCTCACGGTGCCTACTGGCTCCGATGTATTCAAGGTTAGTGGTCATGTTTTCTAATACTTCACCAGGTATTGTTCCTTTCATCTACAATTTAGTTTGCTTCAATTTTTTCATAAAGCATTCGATTTGCATACCTTGTTATAGTTTAAATGTGGTTCACGTTGAATGGGTTCGTACATCTTTCAATGATCTTACTACGTTTATCAATCAGTGTCATTCGATCTGCATAATGTGTGAGAAAAACCACGTTGTATGGTTGATACTTAGTATTGTTTGCTACTAACCCCGTACTAAATTGATTGTCCACCGGTAGTGAGCTGCATGATGTAACACGCTGGCGTCTAACTACCATTTCTATTTTTCCCATATCTGTCTAGGTCTGGGCAACCTGACAGTATCTTAGCCCATGTGCAGTCTATGACTGTACGGCACTTTGCCTGGATCAGACTTATGCTTTCCTACATACATACATTATTCACGAGGTAATCAGCAGTGAAGAACGATTGCTCTCGTGTCCCCAGATTTAGCTTACTGCAAACGGGTTATCTCGTACCTGGCTGCAGTTGTGGCGACCATCTCCTAGGTTTGGATCCAAAAGATCACAATTCGCAGTTTCATGGCTGAAAATTGTGTTCAGTGGCGGTCATCTAGTAGCCATTTTGAAACGCTTGATGAATTCATTATGTTGTCAAGTGAAGCGGCAAGAAAAACTGATTATGATGCGTGACTTGAAAGTCGCATGGAAGTTATCATGTTGATGCCGCTCTACTCGTTCTCAACACTTAATTCAACGCATGTTTGCTTGAAAATGTAGACATCTCATCCCCGGGGTGTCTGTGTCTAATCGTCTACTCGTTCAGTAGCTTTTCAAGTCCCACCCTTCTTCGTCTTTTTATTGCAGTTAAGCACTCGTTACTTGATACCGGTGTAATGCAATTTATGATGATCTTGTACCGACTGACCTACAACTCGTCTTCACAACATACATTGACGGTGGTTGAGGCAATAAATCGTTATTAACTTGCGTTGCTTTTTCTTTCACTAGTTGGCAGATGAAAAGGGCTACTTATTTGCGGACGCACAAAATATTTGCCTCCCGCCAGATCTGGAATACACAGTTCACGTCGCGTACGCTGCACGCTATCCACTATCCTGGGACACTGGCTGTCTCCAGCTATCAACTGACGGGCCACATCATTCTGCGTGGAAGGTAAATGTTTCCTACGCATATTGCATGATTTATTGCATATATTTTCTATTCGGCAATGTTTGAAAGCAATTTCCATTAGTTTCGCTGGTTGTAATACTGTCTCAATTGTTGGGACTCGGCACAAAATGGTTAACGCGAAGCTAGTGAACATTGAAAAATGAACTCTGGGAGTTTTAAATTAATCGCTAATTTCGTTTTTTAGCTATCTTTCTCTTTGTGTGTACGTCGAGCACTAGATTTCACAGCATGTACACAAAGCAGGTGCACTGAAAGCTAATGCCACCAATCGTGGCGACGTAACTATGTTTCTGACGCTTCTCAAAGCCGAACGTCCGTCCCTGTTAAGTGAACTACATGGCTGGGGTGGCAGGTCGGAGCCTTCATCCAGTTGTCTGAAGGCAGCAAACGTGGCTGAGCATAGCTTTTATCGGCTTGCATCGTTTTCACTGTACTAATGATGACTACGCGTGGCGGTATCCTGAGGCAGTGTGTTGTTGAAAATGTTGATTCTTTTGCACTTTGCGAAACCCTTTTTCCCAGTCCTCTTGCAAAGGGTTGTTTTTGTAGCACAGCAGAATTTGGGAAAAAAGGTGTGGCGCTCGCCACTAACTCAGACACAGTTGGAACTCTTCGTCCGGCTTGAATGGCTTCAAAGCAAACTTTGCTTAATCAATTAAGTCAATATTTTGTGGATATTCCGCATTAACTGTAAGCAGAAAAATGAAGCTTTTATTACCGGTCCGTCATTATTCAGTTGTGTTTCGACTTTTGTTATAATATTTTAATTTTGGGGAATATACTGGTCTCCCGGCTATCCAAGAAATGATAGTGGGGGAATGAAAGCACGAGCCTGGAGTTATACGAATCTGCACGCACCCGAAGAAACTTGTGAGCTTCTCGGTGGCCTCATTTAAAATTGACCAAACAATAATGGAAGATGGCCGTTTGCAACTACGCTGTAAACCCAATCTGTTTAATACAGTCTTACTCGTGTAGATTAGAAATACTTCGTAGTTGCACATTTGTGTAGATCATGATGAACTATGTCATAGCGTTTTGCTGCCATCTTTCTATCGCTCATCTGTTACTCTGGGATAGCGGTTAACAAAATCATCAGCAGACGTGTTGCCCGTGAGTGTAGTAGCGAAAAACGTTTGCACATTGTTCTCTGATTCTGTCATCGTGTCATCTCGTTTCATTAAACGGACATTGTCACTGTATGAGCCGTCTGCTACGACCAACTGAAAACACTTCCTAACCAGTATTTGTCTGGATCAGTCATTAAAATGTTTTTCCCGCCACAGGTCAGGCTCATCGGGTATACAAACAATGCCCAATTGGAATGTTCCTGCTGTACGCAGTTGAGTTCTGACGTGTACTGGACAAAGGCGTTCAAAGTTCCTTCCCCGCCCAAACGACAACGGGACTCGGGTACCTCTCCCGTTGGTAAGAACTTCGGCGAAGCGGTGGCGAGTGTCATCCTCACGAATTACGGTACTCGTGCTGCATGGGTTTATGGCGTTGCGGAGCCTCTTTCGAATGGCAGACCTCAGCATTCGCTCGATAACGCTAGGGTCATGGTAACCCCTAATTGTCTCGTCGTTGGCCCGAATCAATCTCAGGTTGGTATTTGTTTTCCGGTTTGTTCACTGTTTTCGTGCTAAACCTGTTTGAAGTGGATGTGAGCAACATTATACTTTGATCATCCATCATCGCCTTGAGTGCTTGACCAGGAATCTCTGTGTGATTCTGTATTTGGACAACGTGGTTCGTTGTATTTAATAGTGTCTTCAAAGTTTAATTATTACACGCAATATGTGAGGGAAGAGTTGTGGCTTTCCTTGTCTTTGCTTTGGCAGTTAATGTCTCCTTATGGCAACTACGATTCAGTGTTATCATGTTCTTAATCATCGTTTGCGGTTAATGGCAGGTATTTCTTTGTTCCCTAAAGTCAAACTGGGTAACAAAAAATCAAATACTTGGTGAGAGTGACGTTAACTACTATTAATAAGTAGTTCATTAACTTGAAGTTGCATCCAAAGCAGTTTCACACTTATCACCACCCATCATGGCTGCGTATCGAAACCCTAGACAATCAAACCAATCGTCACAGTTAAACTTGATGTTCGTGTGGTTGACGAAATCTCCTCGTTTTCAATTGCAATCTAACTTAGCTGGTGAAAGTCATGTTTCATTGTGGGTGCAGGAATGTTCGTAGTATGTTTGCATCGATACGATTATTGTGAGAGCTTTGGATCCGTTTTACTTAACCTTTTACTGCCCAATTTAATTTCTCAGCTGAATACGCTACACGTCCATCTCTCGCAAACTCTCGATGCACACTGGTGTTACATGCCGGATGACTGCTGTATCTCTGTATCAAACTGGTACTAGACTTGTATTGAACAAGTAAAAACACAAAGGAAACAATTTGAACCGATCACTGTTTATTTATACAACTTTTAATTAGCGTACCGAATTCGGTACTGAGGGTAGTAAAGGGTTAAGCGTTGCGATGAATTAGCAATAATTTCTACACTGGGTTCAGCAGACTCAAAATAATGTTTGGACATTTGTTTACTGGAAACATTCGCCTGTAAAATAGTATCGTCAGCGAAACTGGTTTGAATGGTTCGCCCTGCTTTCAATTGACATATAATACTTAATTGTAGATTGTTGGTCTGAATCGATCTATTATCTCTTTCGAGTATTGGGTCATTGCATTAATTATCCATTTTTTCTTGCCGCTATCGTAAAGTCGTGATGTGGCTTTATTCAATTCCAGCATCAGCTGATTTGCAACTTGTAAAAATGATTTCTTTAATTTGACAAAATTCTCTTGTGTTGTTTAGGGCGGTCTACTCGCGCAAGTGTTACTCTCGCTCACTGCCTCATCGATCTCTGATTGTTTGTTCCTCATTCCTAATGATAGGGATATCTTGATCATTTCTCTTGACCAAACACTGTCAATATTTCCCAAGTTTCCGTTGGAGATTAGCCGAGATTGTTACACCCTTATTGGCTTCGTGAACGGATTCGAATTGCCAAGGAATTAGATCACTCGGATAAAATTTATCCATGAAAATATCATTTTGGATAAACCACGTGTGCGTAACATCCGTAGTTGTTGCGACTCAACGTGTGAGAAATCGTCTCCTTGACAAATAAGGTCGGTCATCTAACATCGAAAATCAAACATTATTAGTCAAACTTACTTATCCTTATGTTCCTGAATGTGGCTTATGATATCGCTGGTCAACGTTATCTTGGTATACGCACCTCAGTTCCGGGTATAAACTCACTCTCCACTGTCCAAGTTACTCAATAATGATTGAATTTGTACGTTTTTCCCGTTCGATTTGTAGAATATCATGGTCTCACTGCAAAGCGGGTTACTTGCCGCACGTGTCTTGTTCTTCTACGGTGATGAAGTAATTCGTCATCAAGTCAGACTACAGTGAGTCACTTTCTTTTCTTCTACTTCACTGCATACATGCCAACTCGTTTTATACACTTCTGTTTTTATTACTGGTGTATAGTACGTGCATGGATGTACAATCGTGCAGCATTTCTGTGCTGTGCGGCTAACATTGTGCTAAATTGATTGGCCAACGGTAGTGAGCTTGCCTATGAAACACCCGCTTGAGTTCTTACTGTCAATCTTATTTTTATTTCATGTCTTATTCTGTCCAGGCCTGGACAACCTGACAGTATCCTAGTGCCTGGATGAGGCTTGTGATTTCATCATCATCATCATCATACTAATTGCATGCTTCAACCATGGTCCACATCTATGGAAGGAGACCATCAACGCATTCGTTTCTGTTCGGTAACGCAACTCATTGGTGAAGCCACTGCATTAAAACATCACTACTATTCACCGATGCTGATAGAAACGCTCATGCTCTTTCTTGCATTCGTGGGTCCAGATCGTTGGCTAGCTGGTCTCTTTTATAATCAACAGTGCGAACGTTCACCCAACGTGCTAGTGGTTACTATATGTGTGTGTCGCAAAGATGGTGAAACCCAAGAAGGCCACAGCGATGGTCCGGTTTTTGTGCATGTCTCCGATGTTATGTACCCCAAACCTGGGCAATCTGACAGTGTCTATGACTGTGCGGCACTTTACCTGGCTTGGGATTTCATGCATACATACTCCTGTGAGCAAGTTCATTCATTTGGGAATGGTTTCTATACGTCGCTGCTATAGTATAAGGTCTGCTCGTTGAAATTAACTGTATCACTGGTATCGCGATTGCATTAGGCGTATAACCTCGTCGGGTTTTCAATGAATAATTGCGCAATAAGTTTGCAACCCTGGCGTCATGCTCATTTCCTTGTGTGTTTGAACCAGTTTCCTTATGCACGTTTTTTCTATTTAACTTAGTTACACCGTTGCGGATAAATCTGATCTTCTAACGGATAAGAAGCGATCTCGTTTTCGTCTCCGTGTATGTGATCTCATGAAGGACTTTGCCAACGAAACCCGTTTTCAAACTGGTAAGTATGGTTTTTTGCTTCTCCGTCATCATGATGGTGAGAACAAAACTCATTTCGAATGTCCTCTGCCCTCGGTTCGTTTGTGTTACAAGCAGCACGAAAACAAGTCACTGTCCACTCTACTCCCTGGAGTCTCAACGCCAATGTCTTGTTTAGACATCTGTCTAATACTGAGCAACCTGATTGTATCTCAGTATAGATGCAGTTGGACTGTTTAGCACTTTGCCTGGTTTCCAGCTTATGTTTTCTTACTTACCGAACTGAGCAACGTGTTAACGACAGAACCCAATGCAACCTTTGATTATGCGACACTTTCTCTTGGCTTTAGTTATGCAATTTTTCATACATATATTGTAAGTCGCATCAAGATTGTGCACATGTGACGAGGTTTTGCTGCGTATTTCTAAAGTGTGTGTCACTTTCTCCTAGGTCATCAAAAGGGGGTGTAGTGAAATTCACGTGGTAACCTATGATAAACATAATATGTTTAGCGAAAGGCGAGCGCGAAAAGGAGCAAACTCACTTAAATTTGTTGTTTGAGAAAAGGTTAGTAGTCCACAGCAGCTTGATATCCCGTTTTTGAGTTGAGTTTCTTCGAGTGTAACTTTACTTTGCCCATAACTCAGTTTCGCGATCAACGAATACTCAATTCACAGATTGCAACCTATGTTGTAATGAGCATATGTAACTTGACAGTGTCCTAGCTCTCGCATGACCGATATGTATTTCGTTTTTCGCAATTTTTCAATTGCAGAAATCTTGTGAATTCATGTTTGAAAAATGTTTGCTTTGCTTTCGTTGCAGTTGTACGTAGAAATAACTTTACTGATGTTTGATTTGTTGTTTTGTTTTCCATTTCACAGTCGAGATGCCCAGCCCTTCTCACGCGATTCGTCCGAAGGATTGGCATCAAGCGCTATCGCAACAACTTCGTGCTAGAGAGCATTTGATTCTCAACGTGTACACCAGTGATGAGGGGTCGGACAATCAGAATCTCGGCCAGCGTTCTCCGTCTCCAAATCTGTCAAGCATTTGTGTGAAACAAGATGCTTTCTCTGCGTCGATTAGGGAACCGATGCACACATCTAAACTTCGTGAAACGCTTTCTCTGCATGAAAATACGGCCAACGCTTCACACACAAACCGATTGCGTTTGGATCCACCGGAGTGTTTGTGCTTGGTGAAATCGGCCAACGAGCCCTTTGTACAAGGTAAATTGTGATTGTAACTCGTAGATATGAAGACCTCTTTCCAATTCGGTCACGTTTTATCTAGGTTTCTAGCTTTTCGGTTATCAACACAGTTCTACGCGTTTTCATGACGTTTTTCCTGCGCTGCTTTAAAATTTACGAGTGCTATCCTCATACAATCCAGTGGTACGACCAAGTGCATCTACGTACAACACAGAGCACGTTTTATTTCATTTGGTGCTGCTCCAAGCTGCTTGTTTTTACATGAAATTCAAGACCTGGTTATCTTCGATATAACATTTCGCTTGGACTCGCTAAAACAATCTTACTCCGTTCCCTATAAAAGTTCTAATAATTTTCTAAGAGTTTTCGATTGATGAAATTCGTGACTTTGTTTCTACACCTTAAATACTTAATGACGAATTGCCTTGTTTTCTATGCTCGGCAATATTTGCGTCCTCGTAAGCTATTCGAAAGGATCGGGGCTCAACGTTAGCTCGACAATGGTGTCGGAATTAGTTTAAATCTAACCGTACGATCTGCGTCCTCCTGCTATTTAGAGCATCCCATATAGAATAAAGCTTGGTGTTTTGGCCACAGCAAACGATATTTGACTCACGACACTTTCCTGCACATCACTTGTGCATTGCAAGTCTTTACTCTCATGTCTGTGCTCCGATACAGGATCTAAACTACGTTGCCACTTGCGTAATCACTAGGCCGTCTGGACATCATGCCATCAAGCCAGCTTGCTCTTCGCGAGAGATGTCCTCCAAAATCGGGGTAAGTCTGTGAAGAAGGGTGGCGACCAGTATCTTGGCTACCTCTTGGATGAGCGAAATTCTGCAATCGTTGCAGTATTCCTTCCGTATTCCTTTCTATGGACTGGCATCGTCAGGGAGTCAGATATCCTGTCATGCATCCAAACCTTCGAGAATAGCTCGTGTAATTCTGCTACGACTGCCTCGCCTCCTTCTTTAAAGATGCCTTATAAATCTTGTCGGGGCCCGGTGCTTTGTGTCGCTCTCTCTGCGTATTTCTTCGACACTGGGCGAGGCTAGCGAGACTGACCGTTGGAAAGGAGATTTGGTAATGTCTGCGGTGTCTAAAAGAGGGTGCGGATTAAACTGCTATCTGAAATTTTCTCTTCATCTTTCTGAACACCTGTGAAGGTGTGTTTTCGCGAGCCATCAACCTCGATTATGGTTTCACTCAGGCCTTGTGACTTATGGCCACAGACATTAATCAATTGGTAAAGTCTTCGCATGTTACCCATAGCTGACGCTCTTTCCATCTCCGAGGCGCGTTCTTTCCACCAAATCTCACGGTCTCGCCTCAGACTATCTTTCCGATCATCTTCATACTCTAAACAACTCGATAAGGTGCGGCGATGTTCGAGTTGCGTAAGGGATTCCACTGAAATCCAGCGGTGTGACGGTTGAGAATCAAATTTGCAGCATTCTGAAGCAGAGTCGTGGAGCGCCGGCTTAAAGTAGTGCCAGTGACGCTTTAATTTGGGCTTACCTCCGAATTGAAGGTTGATTGTTGCGCACACTAAAGTGTAATCAGAATCTAAACTGCTACTCCAACAAGATCTACAGTTTTTGACAATACCTCGCCACCTGTAGCTTATCGCGATATGATCAAGTATATTGTGATGGGGCGTGCCAGGTAGCTAGATGGCGCTTGGGATGTCCAAAATTTGTGGAGGCGAGAATTAATGCTGATGGATAACCTATAATATTAAAAAGTTTGATGATAGAACCTGCGCTCATACTGGTTAGCCTTGCATTTCGAAAGCCATTGATTGTATTTTTAGAGGAATTGTGTCGCTATGACTTCGCGGAACCTTTTAAATGACTTCGTCAATATGCTGTTGGTCCTTTTGCAAGTGTTTTCTTTTTCTCAACGAGATGCCTCAAGGATACTGTGTTTGATGTTAATGTACACTCCTTTGATCTAGCTAAAAACGTAACCGCAAGTTTTCGTTAATTTATGTATGTGTAAAATCACGAGCCAACCAATGCGGTGCACCATCGTTGGCTGCATGTTGTCTGTCGTTGTATTACGTTGCCCGGGCTTAGACTAATGTGACCTGTTAAATAGTTGGCCAATCAATGATGTAAACTTGTGGATAAACATCAAAGCAATAAGATATGGTTCAAAAAAGTGTTAAACTGTCTATATTCGTTGTTAAATTAGTGTCTTTTTCACTTTCCTCTGACGCTATCCTATGCTGTTTGTTGGTCTGAGCTCCTGTCTTCTGAATCGGTGAATTGGGCTACTTAAGCTGGGGACGCCGCTTTGTATCCAAATTCCCAAGAATCTTCATTCAAGCCGACTCATCCTCCAGGAGGAGATAGTCGCACAGAATTAAAAAGAATTAATTAAGAAAGATCGTTGATGTGCTCGTCAAAATCTCTCATCACGTCACCATGTTAGCAGGTGGGTTTGTGAAAAGATGCCGATGCTAATGGGATTGTGATATTTTAGTTCGTGAGATGCCCCAATCATCAGCTCTGCCATCGTTCTTTGCAGTGTGGCTCATGCCAAGTCAGAATTCAAGCGAAACACGACACGTAACTTCTGAAACGCGTTTCATGAGAACGATATTCCCGTTGTTGTGTTATTTTGTAATTGAGCATCGCACATTTTCATCACAATTAGACCACTTTTGAATACATCGATGCTGGATAAAACTCATTTTAACTAGGTTCATTTTTATACACCATTTCGAATGCCTGCCTAGACTTGAATTGATATTTCAGCTAAAAGCGCTGTTTTACGCATACCAAAACCTTCACTCTCATGTTGTAGGTAAATTTTCTCTGTGTTTGACGAACACTGAGGAAGATCTGTCAAACGAATATTATCGAGTCGTCTGCTCGATCAGGCCTCTGACAAAAGTGTTGCAATATGATTCGACTCAGAACACTTATCGACCCATCGGGCGATCTGCTGATGATCAAACAATATTCCGGTTTTGTGCCCAGCCGCAAAATTCTGAGCTTCTGCGATATGGGGATCGCTGGCGTGTCTGGGGCAGCGTGTCCCCCTGGGAACCACTATCAATCGCGTTTGAATTCAGGTCAACAGACTCGGGTCTTTTTCGTCAAGAATGGCATGTGCTGGTATCCAATCAACCGAACAGTCTCCGACGGTCGTTTGAACCCGCCGAAAAATCACCCACTACAATATCGAGTCATTCCTTCACTATCACCCTCGAAGGACGGGTATGTGACCGTATGGATCATTCCCATCAATTATCATGCTTTCAATCACTTGTCACGCATCCGTAGTTGCTTAGTTATTTGAACACTCTCTTTATTTCAATATCAGAGTGATGGAGATTTAACCTTCTCGCTCCACTATACCAAGGTCGCGTCATCATTGGCTTGTTTCCCTTCATAGTGTAGCGAATATGCAATCGTACAGCACTTCTGCGCTGTGCGGCTCACACCGTGCTAAATTGATTAGTCACCGGTAGTGAGCGGCATGTTGAAATACGCCGGAGTGTCACTGCCATTTCTATTTTGTTTTTCACGTCTGTCTAGGCCTGGGCAACCTGACAGTATCTTAGCCCACGTGCAGTCTCTGACTGTGCGGCACTTTGCCTTGATCAGGCTTGTGCTTTCATGCATTCATCTCGTTTGCATGCATCTCCATCACACATGTTCATGGGTTTCAAACCCAGTCTACATGAGTAGGGGCTCATGTTATTGAACAGGTTGGTCGTACCAACCTTACACAACAATGGCATACAAGCGCAACTTGTTTACCATTTTAACTAAGTTCATTTTTATGCACCATTTTAAATGTCTGCCTAGACTTGAATTGATATTTCAGCTAAAAGCGCTGTTTTACGGACTGTGTGGCACTTTGCTTGAATCAGACTTGTGCTTTCATACCATACAAACATAGTGTAGCGGGTGGGGGTTGAGGGAATTCAGAAATGATTGCGTCAGGTCTTTTCAGATCAACAAGTGGCAACTAGCGAACATCTGGTCAATTATCACATTTCCGTTGCATCGATCGATCATCGATTTAGCAAATTGCGGTTAACAGTATCAAGCAGATACCATCGCAGATTCCTGGATCAAATGACGACTAAACCAGTTCGTATCCATAGCACTGCGAGTCGCAAGTGTTTAAACCAGTTTGCGGCAGACTACTCATTCAAACCACTTCGTCGAAAAATCCATATTTACACGTTTCTCACATCAAACACACACAAGGCTTAAACTTTTATTTCAATGTTGGCTGAGGCTAGCACAGCCAACCTGTGCAAATGCAAATATAGATTGGGTTAAACCCGTGGGATTCAATGAGAAATCCATATTGGCATGCATTCCCACGACCGGTTTCGTGCTGTTTACATTCATCGGTAAGGGACAGTACAACGAGAATTCACGTGCATTGAGACAGTGGAGAATCGGTAAACACATTTTCAGCCTATAAGACTGACGCGACTAACCTGTTAAATCGTGTGCGCACACGCTTTTGGGCGTGGTTAAACCCATAGGCATGAACGAAATACCCGTGCTTTCTTTTTCATGTGTATCGTGCAACAGTCAATCTGTTTCACATGCGCTCTTTTTATTGCACGAACGATACATCGATTACCCAGTTAAAATCGAAATATGCTTTTGGCTATCCTGTACAGCAGTTGTTCCATTGCGCTATCCGCATCACGCCTATCTCTGACGTCTTTCATTTTCCAGTGCGACTTGCCCCAACGAAAGAGTTTGCCATCAATATCCCCGGGAACGCCGCAAGCTCTTGGGCTTTCACATCTTTCTCCACGAAACACCGATCGCCCACGCCGTTATAAGCTTGGCCTACTACATATTAGCGGAATACCGGTCACCTTCGACCCAGTGGACAGCGATTCAAACGAGCTGACCAAAAGTGCTCAGGTAAGCCTGGACAGAATACATAACATTCCGATTTGCGGTTACTGTTGCATACTGTGATCGTCAGAGTTGCGCTGACCGTGTTGATAAATCGAAAAAGTATTGTACGGTGCAAGGCTAGTTGGCAAATTTCGGTTGCAACTATTTACGGCTGAGGTGTAATTTATCATTGTCTGTCGCCATTGTCTCCTCATAGCGTTTAATCTTGGCGCACTTTGAAGTGTACATGTCGTTATGAGTTGTTTAAGCGAATTTGAATAAACGGTTTTCTTGCCGCACAGGAAAACCAGATGGAATTTCGTTGTTACTTTGTCCGGTGAGAGTTCATGTAAGTGATTGAATACGGGTTGTTTATGAAATATTAGGTGTGGTAGATCCGGCTGACAAGGAGACTGTGTAGGTGAACATCCTGATTGATATTATACTTTCAGTTTATCTCAGAGCAGACTGTCAAATCTCCCGGATCTTATCAACGAATATGTTTCTGATGACGCACAGATGTGAAATTGTGTATTACTTTTGTGCTGCGGAAGTAATATCGTGTTAAAATGAACTGCGTTGAACTGCATGTGGAAACGCAATGGAGTTTCTTTATCACTTTCTCTTTAAATGTGTCTACGATACAGTACAGTGTGACAGTATCTGAGTCCACATGCAGTCTATGAACGTGTGGCATGTTGCCTGCTGCAAGTTTGGCAATATCTTGAATTTGAGCTCGCTTAACCTTGCATCATGGGCACTCCTAGTAAGATGCACTGTAATAGCGATAGCTATTACAGCTATTCAAACACCACAAGGTTTTCTCCGGGCACCACCGTTAATTTCAGATCAATGAATGTATTTAGGCGAGCTTTTGTCAACTATTTTGTATCCAGCAAGTTTCCGAAAGCCTCGATCGAATCAGATTGTTGAGAATTCTTGCACAACAATAGAACCATTAGCTGTTTTGTCATATGATTGCGGCGAATATTGCCTAATTAAGACCAGTTTTGATTTTTATCCGTCGTTCATGAGTAATAAGCTACAAATCAAACCAGATTTCCTCGTTTTTTTCATTTTTTTACTTTGAGCCGAATTCGAATTTCGATCAACAATCTAACAGAATATATGGTATGGTATAAAAGCACAAGCCTGATCCAGGCACAGTGCCGCACAGTCAGAGACTCCACGTGGGCTAAGATACTGTCAGATTGCCAAGGCATAGACAGATGTGAGATAAAAAAATAGAAATGGTAGACTCCAGCGTGTTTCAGCATGCCAATCAATTTAGCATGATGTGAGCCGCACGACACAGAAATGCTGAACGATTGCACATCCGGCAATCTAACAGGTTGCATGCATCATCACTAGTCTCGTTTTGTTTGCACGAGTTACGTGGAACTCTATAATACATCGCGATTCAAACGGTCTGACTCAATCGCAGGATTGTGAATAATTTCTCGTGCCGCATATTTTAAATTCTATTCGACAGTGTTCGGTTGCGTTTGAATGAAGTTTCAAAACTCTAGTCCTGAAGTGTAATGAATCCCAAGTATCCCTAATCCGATCCTATAAAGTAATATTCATTCACAAGTAAGGCCGCACCATTGGTGGTAACTCGCAGCCCCGAGGTCACCCACTGCCATCGGTTTGCTGAGAGCAGTATGCCGGCGTACAGTCTGTCAGAGTGTGCGGCTGTCTATTTCCGAGCGTGTGTGCTTTGTATTTTTACTAATTTTTGTTACTACTATTGAAATCAAAACAATTCGTTTCACAGCTTGAATTGTTCAACAGTAGCAAGGAGCATACTGTCCTCGTTCATTTGGATCTTCCGAAACCGCCGTTTCACCTAACCAGACCAATGCAAACGCGTTTTCGAATACTGTAAGTTACGCCTCCTTTCTAATTCTGTTCATCCGTGTGTCTTAAATCATGTTCAACCGGTGAACATTTTGACTTCATTTCAGACCAAGCCGACTTGTACGTCTAACGTTAAAGTTCCAGCCGGTGGAAATTGGGCGTTCGGAATCACAGCTGAAAATAACTGTCGCGGTTTTTCCCGCACCGATTGCCACTGAAAATGCATCGTCTCCAATAGAAATACGTCCGTGCAAAGCAGCAATTCCCCTTTTTGGCGAGATGCTTTAAGCGAGTGTCTCTACGCGTTGTACAGCTGAAGCTTGATTGACTATTTTATCTGCTTTAGACATATAAACATAATCTTGCTCTTATTACCACATCTTCAAAAAACTGAATTTATGTATCACGTTATTGTTTTACGCAAAACGCAGGTTTAACTTTAACGACAGGGTTATCGTGATTGACAATTTAGTCGAAAGCATTTCATCCTTAAATCGAGCCCTGGTGGATATCCAACGTAGAGGGCTGGCAATATAGCGAATTTGAGCCTTAATCCAAACGTTACTCTTGCATATGCGGCGTCATTCTCATCTTGATTTTACCCGTAAAATGCCTGGTACCATGTCGACGTTAACATTCCGTTATTCTAAGGGTTGAGTGACTGCTGCGACATGATGACAGTATGGTATAATGATGTAACCGATACGCAGGTTTTGTACGTTTAGCGATCTGATTAAATATTTCAATGTCTAATAAACAAACAATTATTCCTGTGGGGAAGTATGTATGTATGAAAGCACAAGTCGGGCAAAGTGCCGCATAATCCTAGACTGTACGTAGGCTAAAATCATGTCGGGTTGCCCAGGCCTAGACAGATATGAGAATGAAAATAGAAATGGTAATGAGACTCCAGCGTGTTTCAGCTTGCAGCTCACAAACAGGTGGACAATCGATGCATCACGATGTTAGGCGCACAGCACAGAATTACTGTACGAATGCACATCCGGAGGTAAAACGGCATGAGAATGTTAATAATTGCCCCAATCTTCTCAATGATAACGTAGAAAAGCAAAAGGATGTAAATACGGAATAATTTATGTACATTATGTCCAAGTTTTGTCAAATATCAAGAACCCATGTTAAATACGCGACCCTTTCGTTTTGCTTTGACCAATTTCTTGGCAAGTTTCCGCTCTCGTCTTTCTCTGATATTTTCATTTCGCCGATTCTGTTTTTCTAACATTTTCTGCTCGACTTCCTGTTGGCGTTCTTTCCACTTTTGGCCACGCTTACGTTTCAGCTTTCTTAATTTTGCTGCAGACCGCTCCAATCGAACGATATCGTCTTTTACTTTGCAGCCTGAAGGTCGTACATCATGACTAAAAGGGATTACCTTGTGCGCGCAAAAGAGCAACTTGCCACTTACGACGCAAATCATCTTCTGCTGTCTCAGCTGATGTGTCCGTTTGTTGAGATATTTTTCGAGCCTTGCGCAAAATCCTAGTAGGATCCTTTCCAATAAATATTCCTCTTTTTTCTAGCTTTTCTAATTTCCGTTTACTTTTTCGATCTATCTTTTGACGTAAAGAAGGTGTCACAATTTGCGAGTCATCAAACAGTTGGATCTTGGAAAAATAATACTACAAGATAAGCAACGAGTAGTTATTTGTAAGCAACTTACGTTCATTCCGGGTGTTTAACCTATAAAACGAAATCACATTATCAG
Organism: Atriophallophorus winterbourni; assembly: GCA_013407085.1. Classification (NCBI taxonomy): domain Eukaryota; kingdom Metazoa; phylum Platyhelminthes; class Trematoda; order Plagiorchiida; family Microphallidae; genus Atriophallophorus; species Atriophallophorus winterbourni. Next base: position 20,687 of record JACCGJ010022479.1, read on the forward strand.
TAAGGCATGAACACAGGGCTTTAAGTGAACACTCGTTTTCCCGTACCCGATGAATTATAAATAATTGAATTAATATAAACATTAAATAATATTGCATTGTCAACTTTGAATGTTATTAGATTAGAGTCGTTTCATGCATATTTGAAATCACAAGCCTGGTGATATATGGTATGATGATATAGCTGTGTTCTTCGACTCGTAGATCCGTATCCATTTAAGTCCAACCCTTCCCCACTGACTTCGGTTTGCAGCCATATCTCGTAAGGTTTCCAGCCAACGCTACACCCGCTTTGCGAACAAGTTGTGAGATTTCGTGTTCGACACAACTGTCAGCAGAGATACAACTGCCAAGGTAAACAATGCTGTCGACTAATTCAAGATTGACATCGCACACAGATAGGTCTGGAAGAGAGCCGCTCCAGTCTTGGGTAATCGTTTTACACTTGTTAGGCGCAAAGCCATACCTTGAAGCTTCAAGTGCCGGGCGGTCCAGTGCCTGTTGCATTACACGAAGGTCATCTCCCATAAGTGCGATGTCATCCCCATACTCTAGATCGGTAGCTCTCTCACCCGGTAGAAGTTCAACACCTGCGCCCACCAGACCAGTTAAAGCTTTCCTCATATGTGTCTAGGCCTTGGCAACCTGACAGTATTTTCGCCCACGTGAAGTCTCTGACTATGCGGCACATTGCCTGAATCAGGCTTGTGCTCTCATACCATAGGACGTCGTCAATCGCGAAGTTAAAAAGGAATGGCGAGATAGGGCAGCCCTGCCGCACCCCGCTGGAGATATTGAACGAGGACGACAACTGTTCGTTCGCTTGAACCCTGCCTGAGGTCTAGCAATATAATGCTTTCAAGATCCAAACATACTTCTCGAGCACTCCATGTCTCAGCAGAGAGTTCCAAAGACTTTCGCGATAAATTGAATCGAATGCCGCTCTGATGTCAAGGAATACCACGATAGTTGGTCTACGAAATGCTCCATTAAATGATCGAGTGTGAAAATTTGATCTATGCACCCTCGACCGGCACGAAACCCAGTTTGCTCCCCAAGGATTTTCTCTTCCTGTTTGGTGAAGCAGGATGTAGACCAGTATTTTAGGAGCTACTTAAATGACGGATACCCGATGGTTTTCACAGGAATCACGCAGTCCCCTTTTGAAAATCGGAGCAGTTACTGATTCTCTCCAAGGGATCGGAACGCGTTCCTCAGCCCATATGTTGGCGAACAGCGCTTGAAGTTCGCAAACTAGAGCGAAACCGCTATCTTTGAGCAATCACTGTACCAAGGCATCAGCACCTGATGCCCGAAGGCTCCGGAAAGCATTTTAAATCTATGATTGAGTAGGAGCCTCGAGAGAAATCGACGATGGGGTACAGTGTTCCGTATCCTCGACATCAGTGGGTGCAGGCCAGTTAGACTGTGCTTCAAAAATGTTCTGCCCGCGCTCCATGCACCTGTGGATGTAAAAAAATGGCGAACCATCTGATTCACGTAGCAGCTCACTGATGCCTGGTCGCCCGCTTCCAGTAGTTCTTATGAGTTGGAACAATTTTCTGAAATTGCCTACAGCTGCCGCAGATTCCATTTCCGTAGCCTTAGAACTCCAACTTTCTCTGTCGGTTCTCAAACTGGCAACCAGTTCACGTTTAATAAGCCTTCGTGACGCATCATGTATGGTATGCAAGCACAAGCCTGATCCAGGCAAAGTGCCGCACAGTCAGAAACTGCACGTGGGCGATATTACTGTCAGGTTGTCCAGGCCTAGACAGATATGAGGGGGGAAATAGAAATAGAACTGAGACTCCAGCGTGCTTTAGCATGCAGCTCACTACCGTTGACCAATCAATTTAGCACAATGTTAGCTGCACGACTGCACATCCGTGCAGAATCATGTATGCTATCAACAGAAAGCAACCGACGTTGATCCATTAGTTCGAGAGAATTCGCAGAAACTCAGTATTGGGCTAAACAGGAAGTCAGCCCACAACTATCTAACGCAGCTGTTTCCAAAGAGGTTTGTATCCCACTCCATTGTTCATCGATACTATCTTTGGGAACTACAGAAAGATTCAAAATCAAATTGGCCTGAAACTCCCTGATAACCGGGAGATCATTAAGTCTGGCAACATTCAACTGCCTTACAACGTCTCTACATTTCCCGCCCAAACGCATCGAGAGCTCAGCACAGATTAACGCATGATCTGACTCTAGACAAGTACGCCAGTATGAACGGCAATCTTGCACACTAGCTCGCCACGAGTAGCTAATAGCAATATGGTCCATTTGCGTGAACAAGGCCGCCGATGGAGATTTCCAGGTGGAGCAGTGACGCTTCGAATGGTGGAAGTTAGTGGTGGCAAGGTAGAATCTGAGCACAAGCTACGCAATTTTTCGTCGTTGTCATTACTATGACAACTGAGAACAAACCTTCCACCCACGAAATGCTAGTTCAAAGATAGACGGCCTACACCTGCGTTCATGTATCCAGCTAACACAACGATGTCACGCCTCGATGCAAGTCTAATGAGTTCTTGTAATCTTCCATAAAACTCATCCAGAGCAACAATTAGTCGGTGCATAGGCAGCAACCACAAACAGGTTGCGGGATTGATTGCGAAATCAGCCTTTCTTACACGAACCCTGTAGTCTTACTGCACAAAGGCGACTGTCAACTGGGATCCAGTCTAACGGTGCGACCTCAGCTCGCTCACTCAAGACGATTCCGACACCAGCTTGACCAGATACCATGGCATCGTCATCAGTGGACAAACGTAGATAGTGTGACTTACGTAAGTTCGAAGGGTTAGACAATCGTGTAACTGAGCTAGAGTTATGCATGCGTGTTTCCGACAAACAGCACACATCGACGTCGAGGCTATCAAGCGTGCGAGCCAAGGCTGCCTGCTGTCCGATGCTAGCTAAAGTCCGTGCATTAAACGCCGCTAATTTGATTGCTACGCGCGGGCGGAAGAACGCTCTGGAGGCATTCGAAGCAGGAAAAATATTCGAAGTGGCTGAATTTGGAAACCTCGATGAACAAGCTGCACTTAGGTCATGGCTAACCAAAGAACCACAAAACGGAAAACAGTTATTAAAAATTTTGCATGCAGTGTGAGATCATGTAAAGCATTTTGAGCAGAGAGCAAAGAGCGTGAGAGCACGAGATCTGTCATTTTTATCTTTATTTTCATAATTGCTTGTGGGCGTGATACTACTCGGTTGCCCAGGCCGAAGTAGGGGGTTAGCTTAGGGGGCCCCACCCGGAGCCTTTCGCTAAAAAGCCTGAACCACAAGGCAGTGGCTTGAAACTGAGTTTGTCTGACCTCTATCCATCGACCTTCCTGGTATGAGTAGCTCTGCTGGCACCAAAAGGCACCACCCAGTATAGCTCAATTGGTCATGAAGGTACACAAACCATCGCACCACGTTAAGGTCCAGTCCCAGCGCGACATAATGTTCTACATCAGTATGAGGTCACCTCTTAGTCGACGACAGCGAAAGTCAAAAAGATTGAAACTCCTCAAACGTTCTTCATATGGTTTAGCAGCTAGTCCGGATATAAGCTTTGTGGTTCGGTGGTAAACACGCTGCAGAAGATTGATGTCTTTCTGAATCCAGGGTGACCAAGCCTGAACAGCGTACTCCATCGCTGGTCTCAGATGGGTGTTCATGATACGGGGCACCGACTGATTCGTGAATCTGCCGAAAATTCGTTTCAATAAAGCCAATACTTGTGACACCTTTTTGTATGCCACTTTGCACTGCAGTGAAGTCTTCAGACTTGAACTGGTCCAAACACCCAAATCCTTCTCTTCAGTTGTCCAGCCGGGTTGGTGGGTCCCAAGAGTGTAGTTGTAATTCACGGTCTTTCCTATGTTTAACACCTTGCACTTTTGGAAGTTGAAGGGTAGTTTGTTTCTCAGAGACCAATCGTGCAATGTGTTTAGATCCTTCTGCAAAATCTCACAGTGATCATTTGTGCGTATGCTTCCCCAAAGGTTGATATCGTCTGCAAAAAACATAACCTTACATTTAACACGCTCGGGAATGTCGTTTGCGTAGATCAAAAACAAAATCGGTCCGAGGACCGAACCCTAGGGCACTCCGCTCGTAATTTTAAATGGTTTCGATAAGGCGTCGTCAACTCTGAATTGAGCACTCTTGTCGCGTAAATAGTTTTTTAGCCAAGCAATAAGTTTTCCTGTTATCCCGTGCAATTCAAGTTTCTGGATTAAAATACTATGATTGACGCGGTTGAAAGCCTTTGACATGTCTAAAAAGCATGCGTGGATGGAGTAACCATTGTCCACACATTCAGTCCAGTCGTTTAAGGTGAGCAAGAGATTAGATAGACATGCGTGATATTTCCTGAAACCGTTCTGTTCAGTCGCAAGCAGTCTATTGGTTTCGAGTTGATGGGTGATATTTTTCGCTACTAAACTCTCTAGCAATTTAGAAATTACTGGCAACAACGTAACTGGTCTATAGTTTGCAGCGTTTGATCGATTCCCGCCCTTGTAGATTGGTGTGATTATACCAGATTTCCATTCCACGGGAACGATACTATTTTCTAGCGAAATTTGGAATAACGTGCTGAGTGAACCACACAATGAGGATGCACATTGTTTGAGGATAAAAGGAGTGATTCCATCTGCTCCTGGTGACTTTGTGGTATTCAAACGAAGAAGTCTGCGCATGACACACTCATTGTTTTTTTGAGATTTCGTTTAGTATTTCATCGGAAAAGCCGATCGAATGCGGCGTAAGATGCACTGATTCCTTGGGACTAAAAACTTTGCAGTAGTAACCTGCAAGAACTTCGGCAGCCTCGAACGCAGTCGTAGTTAGACCATGAGGTGTGCGTAGTGCTGAGATTCCTGGCTTAATTTTTGATGTAGTGTTAACGATCTGGTACAGGACTTTGGGGTTCCGCTCCATCATGGTCAGTAGTCTTGCCTGATGAGACTGCTTATCCTCGGTGATAAGAGAGGTGACCTTGTTTCTCAACAGACGATATGTTTCCCAATTATCTGGCATCGGATTGTGGACATAGTTTCTCCATGCATCGTTGCGTATCTTAATCCACTTCCTTGTGCGGCTTCTCAATGTGAAGGTAAATCGTTTTTTCGTTGTCTTTGGCACAAATCTGGAATGTAGTTTTATTTCATCACACAGCTTTTCTATGAAGTTTACCCAAGAACGATGCACGTCCGCGGTGTCTGATTTCCAGTCAGAAATCGTTCGAAGAGCATTGTGAAGACTTCCAATATCCAGTTGTAGTTTTGTTTTGTTGATGTCATTCGTTCTCTCAGCTTGACAAACATAATCGAATAAGAGGACCAGGTGGTCGCTAGAACCCAATGGAGTTTCGTAGCCGAGATTTTCGACACGTGTTCCTCACTCGTTAGTATTAGATCCAGGACGGATGGCATGTTACCTTCTCTATATCTAGTGTTATCAAATACGTGGTTATAAAAAGGAATATCGAAGATCAGTTCTTAAAAAGCATCGTCGAGCGAATTCGTCGAAAGAGCGTTTTTCTTCACCAAGTTTGAAAGGTTGAAATCTCCCATTATCAGGAGTGGCGTTTGAAATCTGGCAGCCAGAAGTCGAATTTTCTGTAGTTCAACATTGTGCGCTTCACTTGCGCTTGGAGCCCGATAAATCACGCCAACAATGCAGTCCCTCCGGTTGTCAGCTTAATTGAGCACCACAGAGTATCCTGTACACGTAGGTCAATATCGACAATTTCTCTGCATGATAACTGTTGGTTGTACTGAAGTGCTACGCCACCACCGCGTCCCGTACGGTCTTGACGGAGAAGAGACATTCCTTTTAATGCCAATTCGTTGTCTGATAAATGAGGTTCAAACCATGTTTCGGTAATTGCAGCTAAGTCCCGTGAGTGCTGTATATATACAGTATCGAGATCCTGTATTTTTCTAAGAAACTGCGACATCGTATGGTTTTATGGGTTAAAAATGATGGACAATGTGAGAGACTAGTTTTAGTTTCAAGTTGTGATATATTTGGCAAAGATTGAGGGTTGGTATGCATAAATTCAATCCGGTTCACACAGATCGTTTTTGGAGAGCTAATTGAAATGGCTTGACTTGGGCTTGTGAGTGGCATATTGTCTGCAGGATCTAGTTTATTTGTTCTCGGAGCACTCATTCTGACACCACTTGGTAGCTTGCGACTGTTTTGAGTCCATTGTGCTCGAATTAAATCAGACATATTGCTAGTCAGGAAGGTGACTTTAAGCGGTCGGGGTCCATCCCCTTTGTATTGGATGGACTTGGGTATCCTGAACGTATCTATTGCGACAGTTTCATTTACATCGATAGTTTCGGATATAAACTTCCATTGCTGTCGATCGTGTTTTCCTGTTTGATTAAGTGCTAGAGTTTCAGCACACTCACGAACACCAAGCAGTACTAGGCTTCTTGCTGATGCCCGATCGGTGGCTTTTGATTTGCGTTCCCACCATGGGATATCAGCGAAAATGGGGATTTTTGAGCCAGCAACACTCCTTAATAAGTATGAGTGTAATAGTATGTTTTCCAGGTCGTTTTTGTTCTCCTTGAGTAATCTCGGATCACCTTGGTGGGTGATTTCGGGTGTCGACTTAAACGAATTATAGCTGAGGGTTTTATGGGAACCAGGTTCATCATGCCACAGAGTCTGCTTCATTCTGCTAAATCGTGCTTTTTCCTGTCGTCGAACAATGCATCATTTGTTTCAGGAACGTTAGTGCAAATTACGCTGAGACTATGGGTCTTCTTCATATAACCACCATCAGGTTGCACCGGTGCTGGTCGATGAGGTAGCTGACTGTATTCATTTTCCTCTTTACATTCACAGCAGATGCTGTCTTACGCGACTTAGTAACGAAATCATCTCTATGGCTCCTTTGTTGTCGCATTGAAACACTACTAATCTCCAAAGATACATCACTAACCAAAGTTGACTTTGTGGTGTTTTATCGGCGTTTTCTCAATCGCTGATTTCCACTACGGGCGATGATAAATGCAAAACCTGTTCATTCGCAATTATAGCAATTCCAACACGCTGTAGACTTTGCTCTAGAGCAGACATTCGTTTTTCGATTTTGTCTTCAAAATCTTTAGATTTCTCTAAATCGAGTGCTGTTATTGTCCTACAAACGGCGTCTTTAGTGTTGTGGCTGGATGGATGTTTCTCGTCGTTCACAAGCCGCACACAGTCATCAGTTAAATTATTATCACATGACGCGTGTTGACGGAACCCGCAAGAAGCACATTTAACTGAAACACCGTCAACGCTTACCGGGGTTAGACATGTGATGCAGAGGTCACACGGATCCCGTGTCGCGGTCACAGCTAGATCGATCGATTTCTTCGTTTGGGCGGTGGACCTCGTTACACGTTTGCACATGTTCGTGGGCTGCATAGGACTTGCCGGTTGATCGATAATTGGTGTTATGCGAGTTGAGTAACCTGCCAGTGGTTGCTGGTGTGGTTTCGGCATTGAATAAATAATCCGCAATAACTCGGTGATTACAGAAGATAAAGCAAGGTGCCAAAACCTGTAGCTCAATGTGATCTTTCTAATGACAGGAAAATCTACAGGGTAGCTTGTTCTGCGAAAATCTTTGTACGCGTGAACAAATTGGCCTTTTCCGTCAAAACGGGTAACTTTGCTGTAATTCGGCTGGCGCGATCGAAAAGTATGAAATCAGATAGGAGTCGTCGAGTGGTAGACAGAATACTTTAAACGGTATAAATCCGAGCAGATGCAACGAAGATATGGACAAAAATGTCAGAGCAACGAAGAATAAGACCGCACTCGAGATAACAGCAAGGTGTGTTATCCCGAGTTCTTCGTTGCATCTGCTCGGATTTATACCGTTTAAAGTATTCTGTCCACCACTCGACGACTCCTATCGGATTTCATACTTTTCGATCGCGCCAGCCGAATTACAGCAACGTTACCAGTTTTGACGGAAAAGGCCAATTTGTTCACGCGTACAAAGATTTTCGCAGAACAAGCTACCCTGTAGATTTTCCTGTCATTAGAAAGATCACATTGAGCTACAGGTTTTGGCACCTTGCTTTATCTTCTGTAATCACCGAGTTATTGCGGATTATTTATTCAATGCCGAAACCACGCCAGCAACCACTGGCAGCTTACTCAACTCGCATAACACCAATTATCGATCAACCGGCAAGTCCCATGCAGCCCACGAATATGTGCGAACGTGTAACGAGGTCCACCGCCCAAACGAAGAAATCGATCGATCTAGCTGTGACCGCGACACGGGATCCGTGTGACCTCTGCATCACATGTCTAACCCCGGTAAGCGTTGACGGTGTTTCAGTTAAATGTGCTTCTTGCGGGTTCCGTCAACACGCGTCAAGTGATAATAATTTAACTGATCACTGTGTGTGGCTTGTGAACGACAAGAAACATCCGTCTGTTTGTTATGTTTGTATTAACTGTTGACAATCCAATGAAGGCGTTCGCCACAACACTAAAGACACCGTTTGTAAGACAATAAAAACACTCGATTTAGATAAATCTAAAGATTTTAAAGACAAAATTGAAAAACGAATGTCTGCTCTAGAGCAAAGTCTACAGCGTGTTGAAATTTCTATAATCGCGAATGAACAGGTTTTCCATGCATCATCGCTTGCAGCGGAAATCAGCGATACAACAAACGCCGATAAAACACCACAAAAGTCAACTTTGGTTAGTGGTGCATATTTGGTGATTCGTGGTGATTCAATGCGATAACAAAGGAGCCATAGAGATGATTTTGTTACTAAGTCGCGTAAGACAGCATCTGCTGTGAATGTAAAGAAGAAAATGAATACAATCAACAGCCAGCTACCTCATCGACCAACACCGGTGTAACCTGCTGTTTTTTCCATGTAGCAGACCCATAGTCTCAGCGTAATTTGCACTAACGTTCCTGAAACAAATGATGCATTGTTCGACGACAGGAAAAAGCACGATTTAGCCGAATGGAGCAGACTCTGTGACATGATGAACCAGGTTCCCATAAAACCTTCAGCTATAATTCGTTTAAGTCGACACCCGAAATCACCCCATCAGAGTGATCCGAGATTGCTCAAGGTTATATTGGAGAACGAAAACGACCTGGAAAACATACTATTACACTCATACTTATTAAGGAGTGTTGCTGGCTCAAAAATCCGTATTTTCGCTGATCCCTCATGATCGGAACGCAAATCAAAAGCCACCGATCGGGCATCAGCAAGAAGTCTAGTACTGCTTGGTGTTCCTGAGTGTGCTGAAAATCTAGCACCTAAGCAAACAGGAAAACACGATCGACAACAATGGAAGTTTATATCCGAAACTATCGATGTAAATGAAACTGTCGCAATAGATACGTTCAGGATACTCAAGTCCATCCAATACAAAGGGGATGGACCCCGACCGCTTAAAGTCACCTTCCTGACTAGCAATATGTCTGATTTAATTCGAGCACAATGGACTCAAAACAGTCGCAAGCTACCAAGTGGTGTCAGAATGAGTGCTCCGAGAACAAATAAACTAGATCCTGCAGACAATATACTACTTACATGCCCAACTAACCGGATTTTTCCTCAGGTTTTTCTCCCGAAGCCTCTCTCGCGATCGAATATCCCGCAAGGCAGAGGATGTTTAAAATCAGGGTTTTCCTTCCCCTAGATGTAATTCTCTCTCAGGCTAATGAGCTCCATTTGTCCGAGGCAAACTGGTTTTCAGGCGCCAGTCACTCGCTCTCGCCGCTTCTCCTGTTGGTAGAAGCAGTTACGCCGGGCTCGGGGAGCCACTCGTGCAGGCCAGAAGCTGGACTTGGTTGTCAGAGGCTATTTGAGACGCGCGCCATATGGGAGCATTTTATAGACAGTGGGAGCTTATCCCCACTGCCACCCCCGGCTATGACAACCTTTGAAACTACCGCCTCTGCTGGATTTCACCCATTACCTCTTTATGAGTTTGCCTCGTCCTTGTGTTCACCTTTGGTCAGCCTTTATAAACATGTGTTCGATCTTTGTTATCTCCAAGCTGAACGGAACTGTGGCTCTATCACTCAAATCCACATATAGGGCTCTCGATCACAAGCATTCAACTAGCGTCCCATAACTTTGTCAGTCGTATCTAACGTAATGGAATCGATCAGTGCAAATTCGCCGGTGCTTTACTCGGGAAAGCAGCACTTCTTGCCTGGAGCTCTGTTATGATGGATGAGTCGTCGATATTGCAGCAGAGACTGTCGTTGCGTTCTATCAATCTATGCGTTGTCCTTAACCCAACAGCCAGGAATACAGTATATTATTTATTATTATTACACAAGTCTTTACAGACGATGTGCCAACAAGTATACCATGAAGAGGGTACATGATGAAAGAAAAATGTAGGTTCCATGGTTCTTGTTGAAGGCGACATAATACCCGGTTGCCAAGGCCGAAGTAGGGGGTTGGCTTAGTGGACCCCACCCGGAGCCTTTGACTCAAAAGTCTACCCGCAAGGTATTTTGAGGGATCTTGCGCCTCTCTTGAAGTGCCTTGGCGATTGTTCGAGTACGCCTCTCTAGCCTTTGCACGACCAGGTGCAACCTGCAAGGCAGCAAGGATTTTTCCTCAGGGTTCACTCCCGAAGCCTTTCCCGCAATCGGGTATGCCGCAAGGCAGCGGAGGTTTGGAATAAGGGTTTTCCTTCCCTTAGATGGACTGCCCTCCAAGGCTGACGAGCTCCATCTACCCGGAGCAAACTGGTTTTGAGGCGCCAGTCATCCGCCTTCGCCCCTTCTCCTGTCAGTAGAAGCAGTTCCGCCACGTGCAGGCCAGGAGCTGGGCTTCGGTTGTCAGAGGCTTTTTGAGACGCACGCCATATGGGAGCATTTTATAGACAGTGGGAGCTCATCCCCACTGCCGCCCCCGGCTGTGACAACCTTAGAAACAGGAATACAGAACAAGACGGGAAAGGAACGTTGATCGAGAGTCCAAGGTCCAAGCGCCCAGTGTGTGCGTTTCGATCGTGGACATGGTTTGTATTTATATGGCAATAACAGTGAACGTGTGAGGGTACACCATAATCGTGGGAAGGTGCATAGTGGGAACGACGGATGTTGGTTGACATGGGCGAGTCAGATATTTTGAATTTCAACTTAGTCCAGATGGGGTTTGTTGCCAATGAACAACACGGCTTACCCAGCAACAACTTCTCTCCGTTGCGACTTTGGACGATCAGGTAATCTGGCTTGTTTTATTCGTTAGGATGGTGCCCTCCTAACAAGCTCAACAGGCAACGTGCTGCATACTTATAGACTGCACGTGGGCTAAGATCATATAGGTTTTCCCGGGCCTAAGCAGATATGAGCGAGAAAATGGAAGTGAGAATCCAGTGTTTCAGCATGCCGCTTACTACCGATGGCCAATCAATTTAGCAAGGTGTTAGCCGCACAGCGCAAAAATACTGTACAATTGTACATCCATGGATCTCAATATGGGTTTCAACGTCATTGTTCTTTGACGAATGTGCAATCGTGCAGTTCTTCTGTGCTGTTTAGCTAACACTGCGATAAATTGAGTTGTCACTGACGTGAGCTACAGTTGGAAACGTGTTGAAGTCCTACAGTCATTTTTATTTTCCCTTCTCTTATGTGTCTAGAGGTGAATAGCCTGAAAGTTGATCAGCCCGTGTGCAGTATCAGACTGTGCATCATTTTGCCTGCATCTGATTTGTTTTTATACTCGATTATTGTTTGATCAATCTTATACTTCGCGGTGATCATTGTACAGGTGCTGCTGATCGTCTTACATCAAGGTATTGACGATGTTGTTAAACCGCTTGCATTCTTTCCCCGTCGTCTCCAACCCGCCCAGACGCGTTAAAGTACATTTGGTCGTGAATTGTTAGCTATATACTTTGCTGTTCGCAATTTTCGACATTTGCTCGAAGCCGCAATTCCACTGTTTGGATCGATCACAAGCCTATGACATTTGCCTTGCACGGATGTGCAATCGTGCAGTACTTTGTGCTGCGCGGTTAACACCGTGCTAAATTGATTGGCCAGAATTAGTGAGCTGCATGCTGAAACAAGATGGAGTCTCACTATCATTTCTTGTTCTTTTTTCTTCCTCATATCTGTCTAGGCCTGGGCAACCTGACAGTTTCTTAGCACACGTGCAGTTTCTGACTGTGCGGCACTTTGCCTGCATCAGGCTTGTGCTTTCATACCATTATACCATATGACATTTGCCCTGTCTGCTACAGCTGATAGATATTCACCCCGGGAGATACGTCAACTTGACTATATTTCGCAATTTACGAGTGATATACGTTCTGTCTACTTCATCGAACACAGATGCGTTTTCTCGCATGCGACTCACCGCAATCAGTCGATCGAATTTCGACCTCAAGCATTTATTAGAGGCTCAGCAACGTGATAGTGACTTACAGCAATATCAATCTACCTTATCCCTTAGAGTTCAACTTGTCCCTATCCCCAATTCGAGTTTGACTTAATTATGTGATTTTTCCACCGACCAGACCCGTCATTTAGTACCAAAGTTACTTAGGAAGTTCAGTTTTGAACACTTTCATTCCCTTTCCCACCCCGGTATTCGTGCTACTAGTAAGTTATTCAGTGATCGCTTTGTTTGGCCAAATATGTACGCGGATATTCAAAATTTAACAAAAGCCTGCATTCAGTGTCAATGCAGCAAATTGCAACTTCATGCTCTCCGTGCCCCCGGATCTTTTTCTTCACCGAGTCAACGTTTTCAGCACGTTCATCTCGACATTGTCGGTCCTCCGGCTATCTCGAATGGTTTTACATACATTTTAACTTGTGTCGATCGTTTTCGTCGCTGGCCTATATGCCTATAAGATAACTTAACTTCTCACATTTCCAAATATTTTTATGCATTCGTAGTCTCAACGTCTCAAATAAATTATATAAACAATACTGAGTTATTAACGTGGTTAGCGGAGCAACAAACTTTTTACCTAATATATCACAACTCAAGTTTGTCTTTTAATATAATTAGCATCACGAGCAAGTTCGCCGGTTTGAACAATACGCCATACACATGGCCTTTAATAGTTCAGTTCAGTTCAGTTCAGTTAGCACAGGACGATATGTGGCAGTCGCCAATCGAGCGTCCAGAATACTTCCGGTGGTAAGCCAAAAGAGCGTTCACCACTTC
>JACCGJ010022480.1:0-10275 GCA_013407085.1 Atriophallophorus winterbourni
AGAAATTAGCTCAACTTCAGTGCACCCTTAAAAGATTGCACATAGTTGAGCGTAAAACATATCCATCACGGTATAACAAGGCTCACTGAACCTAATCTTTCTATCCCCACCTGATGACTGCAAACAGCCAGAAACCGGTAGTGGTGTGTAAGTACTGGAGATGTGAGCAACAAATTACTTTGGTATAGCTTTGTTTTTCTAAATTTTGAACCACAAAACCCTTAATGTACAGCAATACAATAAAATAAAGTTTAGTGTTTTGCTCACCAAGTTCCCCTGTGCTAGCAAATATGTGCCTGGAGCTTATTGCAGAGAAAGCTCTAGAAATGAATCTTTGAGACTAAATATATTATGACAGTATGTCGAGAATACCTAAAAAATGTTAAGCACAACAAATATGATGCGTTTCATAGTTGCATCTATAACTCAGATCCGAAATTCCAAGTTGTGAAGAGGAATGGTCACCCATGTACTTGAACTGTGTCACACAAAAGGTCTACCGCAAGATTAGAACAGAGTTATTCCAGAAGCCAATCAACGGAGATGCGGTTTCAAAGCACACTTCTGAGCATCCTAACAGGTATATAAATCGGTGACAACATCACGATACTCTAAGTTTAAGTACACCTCAGCGATGATACCAATAGAAAAACGACATCGTCAAAACGTCAATGGTACACATGTAGATCAAGCTTATTATAATATTATAACTAAATGTAAAATGACCAGAATAAATTACGTGTTTTTGTTGTTGTATGTCGGGAGTGCACGCAGTCTTCCCAAAAAAATGAAATCAGCTGAGGATGTGGAAAACGTACTTTTAAATGCTTACAAGCTTAGAGATGTTTCCAATACTACAAGTCGTATCCTTCCGGATCTACCATGGTGGTAGCGAAGGACGACAAAAAATATCGAGAAGAAAATAATAATTCTGGGTGTTCCAGATTACGCTGCAGACGATCCTTCTCAAAAGTTTGAGCACGATCAAAAAAGTGGAAATACTTAGCTGAAAAGATCGGCGTTAAAACATCCATACTTGTAAGCACTTTAAGGATGCCCATGTCTACAATCTATAAAGGGCAAGGTCCTAGCCCTCTGAAGCTAACCTTTTTGACAACCAAAATGACCAATAATGTCAAACCGGAATGGAAGTCAAATAGAAGATATCTACCTCAAAACGAAAAGTTAAGCTTGCCCAGGATCAAAACCGAAATTCAGCAAACGGATAGTACTTATCAATCTACGTCAAGTGTCACAGTTCAATTGGAACCTCATGCGCCACTTCAAAAAAACGTGAGCATTCCGGCTCTGACAGAGTCGGACCCCCAATAACCTCTCATGATATGAACACTACAAACTTTATTGATTGTTTATATACAAGCACACAAAGTCTCTCTAGCAAATTGTTGAACCAAACAGCTTACACCCCGTCATTACTCATAAAAAACACAATTAAGTGCATCTATACGAACGCAAACAGCCTGATCAATAAGCTGCACGAACTCTCCGAGATTTGTGATGAAACGAACCCAGACATAGTTGCCATAACAGAAACGTGGTTCACTACCTCGTTTTCTGATCTAGAACTCTCTTTACCAAGCATGTCTTTATTTCGACGTGACCGTTTGAGTGATGGCGGAGGAGCAGCACTCTACTGCAAACAATCATTTATTTGCAGAGTTATGAATGACCAAAATCTGGATATACCCGACACGCTTTGGTGTTCTATAACTCTTACTTCTGGTGACCAGTGCGTTATTGGAGTGATTTACCGTTCTCCAACCGCGAACCTCGACCTGAACAATAAACTGATTACTGCTTTGCAATATGTAACAACGCGATATAACACTCAAATTTTGATAATGGGAGACTTCAACCTTCCTCAGCTATATAACCGTGATGATCATCCACCAGAGACATTTGAACACGAACTTCGAGCAGTCTTGGATTACACACCCCTCTATAACCACGTTAAAGGATTTACTCGTATGAGGGGAGCTGACAGGCCGTCTACCTTGGACTTGATACTTACATCTGATCCTACCGCTGTAGAAACTATCATCTATAAACCGCCGATCGGACGGAGCGACCACGTTGTCCTAGAATTCTACTACGTTTGTAGTGCTAGGCGCAAATTTGACGGAATGAAATGCTTCAGAAAGGTAAACTACCGTACCCTTTGTGCAGAGCTTCAAAGCATTAGTCTCATACAGTTGGATTACTCCGATCCAGACAGTCATTGGCGCTCTCTCCTACAACACCTGAAATTTATATTGGAGAAACATTCAAACCTCGTCCCGAAGAAAAATTCTCGACGTAACAAATTTAAGCTACGTAGCAGGACCAAAAAGTGGATGCAGCAAAGGGCAATAGCATGGGAGTTTCATAAGACTACAAATACAGCTGATTCTTGGATGCAATTTACACGACTGCGAAATAAAGTTATCAGCTTGATTCGAGACGATAAACAAGCTTTTCAATCGCAATTGATTTCACAGATGCATCGGAATCCAAAGCTTTTATATCGACTTGTAAACGACAGAACAAATATCAAACCAGGTGTCTTTGCCCTAAGAACTTCATCCGGCTTCACTGAATCCGTTGAACAAACCGCTGATTTGTTAGCAGACTTTTATGCTGGAGTATTTGCACCGAAATCCACAGAGCACGAACAGGAACCAAGCATTCGTTATGATCGTCCCACTCTGAGTGAAATATTAATTACTCCGATGGTGGTTGCGCAGCACTTAAGAAAGTTAAACGCAAAGAAATCTCCGGGACCAGACGAAATTTCACCGAAGCTCCTCAAAAGCTGTCATGCGCAGCTCTCGGGACCTTTATCTCGTCTGTTTAGCGAATTGCTTCAAGTCGGAATGGTACCAATTGATTGGAAGCTGGGAATAATTACACCAATTTACAAAAGTGGATGCCGTTCTGAAGTAAAAAATTACAGGCCTGTGACATTGCTGTCTTCGGTTTCGAAGGTTTTTGAGCGCATAATCACTGCAGAAGTAGTGCGCCACCTGGAATCGAACGGACTCTTGACAATTGCCCAGCACGGATTTCGCAGAAACCGCTCTTGTCTAACTAATTTGCTGACATGTTTGGACGACTGGACTAGTGTAGTGGACGCTGGAGGCAGTATTCATGCATGCTACTTAGACATTTCTAAAGCTTTTGACAGAGTTGATCACAACTTACTGCTGAACAAGCTAAAGAAACACGGTATTGCTGGAGGACTGTATGACTTGCTGCGAGACTATCTCAGCAAAAGACATATACGGGTTCGAGTTGACGGTATACTATCGAAGGAAATCGACGTCACTAGCGGTGTTCCACAGGGATCCGTGCTCGGACCGATACTGTTTCTGATTTATATGAATGACCTGCCAACACCACGCGGCAGTAAGATGGTTCTGTTCGCAGATGACATAAAAATATGGAAAAAAATCAGCACTGCCGAGGATTGCAGTGTGCTTCAAAGTGACTTGGATGCTGTGCAAATGTGGTTATCTGAAAATAACCTACCGCTAAACATGCAGAAGTCTCAAATCATGCACATCGGTCGTGTGCTAAGCTTTTCTCATTCATACAAGCTTGGCAACAATATCCTGGAGTACACCAAAGAAGAAAAAGACCTGGGTGTCTGGATTTGCGGTAGCCTGAAAAATGGTCTACAATGCGAAGCCGTTTACAAACGCGCGTCTCGGATGCTCGGTGTGTTGAGGCGGATATTCGGACGTTTTTCCCAGAGATGTTTTTCTCTGATGATGAACACGTACATACACCCGCTTACTGATTACGCTTCACAAGCCTGGACTCCATGGCTTCCAAAAGACATTTCACTATTGGATCGCATACACCACAGAGCCTCAAAGCTGGTCATTGGGCTCGAAAACCTACCATTCGCTGACCGGCTAAGTAAACTGAAGCTGACGACGTTTGCACAAAGGAGACTGCGAGCCGACCTCCTCCTCACATTCAAAATCCTTAACAGTGTTTCCCACCCTTTGTATATACTATTTCACCGACGAACATCCAGCAACAACCGCGGTCACAACTGCAAGTTGGAAATACCCCACTCCAATCAGAACTGCCGCAGGTATTTTTATTCTGTGCGTATTTGTTTCGCTTGGAATTCCCTGCCAGCCAATTTGGTAAGCTCAAACACTTTTTCTATATTTAAATTAAAACTGGACGATTTCCTGAGAGCCAATCCAAATTATGCCCCGAACTATTTATAATCTATCGTTACCAGAATTATTTTGATTTTGACATTTTTCTACACACATATACACATATACACTTGTACCTATAGTTCAACTGCATGGTTATTGTAAAGTAATTGCTTTTTCAACCATACAATCTTGAATCTTGAATCTAATCTAATGTCAGTTATGCACTCTCTCACAGAACCATAAATCTTGTTTCTGGTATGCGCGTTTAGATCTCTGTGGATTAGTTTCACGGCATCGCTTTTTAGACTGATTGAGTTTTTATAGTGTTTTCTGTATCTGACTAAGTGAGACATACACAATTAATGTGGTGATATATATTTCACCATCTTAGCCATATCAGTAGCATGACCACGGTGTTGCGTTACGTAACCACTCATAGCTTGATATAGTTATTTAAAAAATTTTCAGTTCAACTACCATGCGATCATTTATCACAAGAACTGGACCACCAAGTTCGAAACGTGTTGGTATAGGCACTCATGTGTTATCATGCGCATTGGTTAACCCTTGTAAATGAATCAGAATAACTATGTAACCTGAAAAGAATCCGTGAAAAAGAACTGACTACTTATGAGAATATTGAGCACAAACCATCGATCGGACGAAACGACAACGCCATTATTGATTTTGTAAACATTTCTAGCGCGGGAACAAAAAATACCCAACGGTTTATGTCGGGATAGTTGAACAACCGGCTATACAATTCTAATAATCAGAAAGACTGTGATCTGAGAAACATTCCACATGGTTTTACAAACTGTGGATATTTAACGGCTTCGTGTGCGGGTGGTCATTTCAGCTCTCACCACTATGGTCTTTTTGCCCTACCTTGACAAATTACACGTCGTTTGAACTCAGACTTAAATACTTTATGGTATAAAAAGCATAAGCCTAATACTATAACATAGATGGAGAAGTAATATCGCGTAAAAATAATAAACTTCCAAAATTTCAATAAGGACAGTCCATACAGCATGGTTCTTCATATACTCGTCCTGTTTAGAAGCGAAAACCTCAACAGATTCCGAGCGTATGTTTTCTTCGGTCAAGCAGTTTTAAAAGGAAAAAAATTCTGACAAAGAAAACATTACGACGAATATCCAATCGAAAATGCGGAATGTCTTTGAATGTTTTCGTTTTCGAAAGAGGCTATTGGGCTTCATCGATTGTTTTTGGGGAATGATTTTCATTTTGCACGATTTTGAAAGCCAACATGTGGTCACTCCGTATCAGGCCTTGGGTATAATCATGTAGATTTATTTTTAACATTCGTTCTTTGAAAGGCATGAGACCAAATGTTCCGTACGCTGATAAATCGTGTCTAGAAATTCCATATCCTTTCTCATCCATGGGTTTCAGTCTTGGATAGGATATTCCATAACAGGACGTACATATGTAATAATTAACCGGGGTAAGGTTTGGGACGTGAAAATCATGAATATCTTTTTTCGAAAACTTAAGATACGACAGGCTTTATTGTACATTGTTTAACAATAATGTTCATGTTTCATGTTGAACGAAACCCAGATACCGAGATCTTTTTCAGCGGTCTTCCAGACGAGATATTACGTTGTTAATCCATTCGTGTCATTGTGTGCTTTTTCAAAACGCTCTTTTGTAATTTTTCCGGGCCTTCAATTATTGATTGTTTTGTAATTGATATACACATTCATTCAATGAAACTACCTATTTTCCGTTCAATACAGGAGATCAAACTTTCTATGGTTATACCACTATAGCTCAAGATCGACTTATAATATTTTCCATTGTTTTATCCTTCAATTTATATCAAATTATTTGGTAAATTTGAACGGTTATAAAACCTTGGATTAATTGGCTCAGCTTACATTTTCTGTACACAAGTTATTCTTCCGCTTTTATAATAGGTCAGTTTATTGAGTAAGCTCGATAAGAACATTCATTGTGTTCATACTCTAGTATTCATCGAGTTATCATGATTCCACAAAGTGATTTTCTCTCTCCTAAATTGCGTCTAGTTTGAAAACGATATCGTATAAGTTATACACAAGTTATTCCGAATGTAAAACTCAACATGTATGCGTTGTATTTGTATTAAACATAGAAAATATTCGAATGCTCTATAACTGGCAGATAGAAAAATACACATAGGAAACTGCATAGTTTGCAGACGTCACACCGTGTCTATGCACACAGCACAACAGCTAGACCGTTCATTTGGCAAAATATCCGGAAGCACTGACCAGGTGTCGTGTTCGGGATGATACAGCTGGATTTCTTTACACACTTTGTGTTCATTACGACCGCCAATAACCAAGACGTGTTCTTCAACTCGAGTTGTAGCTGGAAAGTGGGCGGGAGAGTAGGACTGACTGACAACGTTCATACACGCAATCTGTGGAATGTTTGACTTGTACAACACAATTTGCAGTTAAATTATAAAGATGTATTGTTAACTGATATCGGTTACTGTTTTCGTAATATTTTGATCAATCCGCTAGTTGATAACACCTAAATGAAACAACGTTTGATTCTCCAAAAATGTTGAGCTTGTACGCCGATGTCGCTTAACGCTGGTGCCATCATGATGTTCAATCACATTTACCCACACACGTGAATGGGGTTAATCTTATGTATTTGAAGGGTGTTAGATTGAAATAAATGCAATTAAGAATTCTTGTTTCAAGTCTATTGGTTTGAATGTATCTGGGCACATGTGATTAAACAGGATGATCGTATACGAAGTATCCACATAGAGACACTGGAAATTCCCCTGGGAAAATCATGTTTGGAATAACCGTTCGCGCACTGTTGAATTCTACACGTCATTTGCTTGAACAAATAAATGCCAGAGCGAAAGGAAATATACCCGATATCTTACGCTACAATCACGCCGATGCTTAAGCATGTAACATTTATTAGAATTGGGCAATGGAACACTTGAATGAGTCAAAAGAAATTTACTGAGCCTATGAGCATAGTTCGAGTATGCGGTCGTGCAACTGATGTGCAAGTAAATGGGATCAAGATTTTATTTCCCCCATACGATCGCAATATCCCGTATCAAAATTTGATGAAACCCACAATTGACGGGGAAGATGGCGTGTCGATTGACCGGATTTAGATGTGAATGAATCATCCCTGTCTATCTTATCCTCTTTACGCGTCTAGTGTTGTCTAGACAGATATGCCTAAAATTAGACTACCCACTAAAATCGAGACACAGTGTTCCTTTAACATAAACGAGTCACAAATAATACGCTCACTTTACCAAAGGAAACAACAGAGCTTCGTCAAACTAAGGGTATTAATCAGAAGGAGGAACGAGATTATGCCGCTTTCAATCCATCAGCTGTAACTGCATTTGACATGCAGTGTCAATTTTATTTGAATGATTTCTCGATGTGCTGGGTAGATAGACCAATTGATCTTGTTTTTTGTCCACTTGACTTGAAAGCCTTAGTATTTTATTAAAATGTTCAGTGATACGTAAATGTAAAATGTTACAACTTGGCCGGCAATACGAGCATACATATTAACTTGGTCATGATAACTTGACTTGGACCAGCGCTGAGAAGGATCTCAGTATGTGGATTACTAAAAACCTGAAACCTGAAAGTCTTCAACAGGGCAAGTAATATCTTGGGAATGCTGAGGAGAATATTTCGGCAGTATTCTCCTGAAACGCTCCCCCGCATTATAAATACTTACATCCACCTGACGATAGAAAACATGATCTCAGCTTGGGCAACTTGACTGCGTAAAGACATTGGATTGCTGGGTAAAATTTATCAACGGGCGACGAAGCTACTTGATGGGATGCAGCACATCCCATACCAAGAGCGAATGACAATGCTAAGAATGACCGATTTTAAACAAAGGAGAGTAAGTAGTGACATGATCCTTACATATAAAATACTGCGGATGAAAAATCAACCTCTCCGCGATTTTATAAAAATCATGTTCCCTTAAGAATACAGGTGTCTTTCAAGTTGTCTCGTTATGCCGCAATCGAGTCTCAATTTTAGACGTCATTTCTTTTCGGTGCGTATTTGCTTTCTGTGGAATTCACTATCACAGGATATTGTGAAAGCCCCTATAATACGTGATTTCAAATTGAATCTGAATGCTTATAACAAAGAGCACTTCTTTAACGACCCTGTATATTGACCCCATATGAACCCACATCATCTGTATTTTATAGTTGTCATCCAATATTACATGTAAAGCGATTGACTTTTTCACCATAAAATCTTGATTCTTGGTTCTTTAACTGGTGGATGAAGTGCTACTGAAATCACGTTCCCTGTTCTGACTAATACATTTAGTCCAACGAATCTTCTGTTCCAGAATAGAAATGATACCAAAGAGATGCTCTCACAAATTGCTTTTAAATCTACTCTCATTATCCTTGTAATTAATTCATTTATATGGCCAGTGCGATCTTCTTTTTAGTCATAATTAATTGCTACATATAATACCCTTTTTAAGAAATTGTTTCTGATTTCTTCTGAGACAATGGAAGCGTTAATTTTGTTTCATTTTAGTTACCCTAAACCAAACTTATAGTTGCCTGAAGCTTCTTTCTCACAGAATTCTTGTTGACAGCCTGGTTTATTTTGTTTCAAATAGTGTTCAATAGACTGTTTTTTATCTGAGATTTTGTTATTATAAATTCTAATGAGTAGGTGTTCGAGTTCCTAAAAACAGCCTTGTCAAACATTTCTCTGAATTTCCGAATGCTCAGAAAAAAATCGTATTCGTATATTCGTAATGTATTCTTGTAGAGTTTTGAACCCTTTCTTCTTTACTGAAAACCCTAAAACTCTAGCATCGTGTTTGAGAAAATTAGCGGATGATGAATGAATATTATAGAATTGACAGTTATCAAGAAAGTGATTTTTTTATCAAAATAAAAGTTTTCAGAATGTGTGGCTTGTTTAAATTTAAGATAAATTTTGTTCAGATTGATAAACAGTTACGAGGTAATGCGGTGCTTACATCCCCTGAATATACACTCCACTACCGGTTTATGGCTGTTTGCCGTCATCTTACGAGGTATCATTTCATCAGTAAAAAGAACCCAAATTTCATACAAGTTCAACTCACCCGCAAACGCTCGTGCGAGGGGCATTTTTGATCTGGACACCCAAGAGTTATGTGTTGGATCGAAGCAGTCCGCACAAGATAAGGGTCCCGTTTGGTTCGCTCCACCAAATGCGAAGAGGCAGTGGCTCATGCATACTGATCCGCAGGCTTCGCGACTTGAAGGTATGGAAACTTGATGATTTAAATTTTCTGCGTGTTGCTTTTTTTAAAATCAAATCATTATTCTTACTTTTTCACATTCAACGTAATAACCATTACTAGAAAAGATTTCACAATGAATTCCCCGAAAAATCATTCCAAAATTGTTTCAATTTTTTGTAAAAGTGTGATTTCCTAACAATGAACCATTAAATTCCTGCGGCAAATTAGCAGTGAAATGTTGCAATCGGCACTAATGCGTGTTCAAACAAATCATATCACAAATCGTAGTGAGGATTTAGTTTAAATTAACCTGATTTTCGGGTATTTTTATCACACACGCCCATAACCGGTTTCGTGCTGTTTGAACTCATTAGTTAGGGACAATATGATCAGGATTCGCATAGTTTAAAATAGCGAAGTAATGTTTGAAAAATATGAATTTAGATGCAGCAGTTGGATATGCATGACGCGACCAAGCGTGCTCAATCAAATGTGCTCACAGTGATACAGATGGCTTAAACCCATTACATAAAAGAAAATCATGATTTGCACATAATTACCCTCTTATCCAACGATGGTTTAAAATCAAATCATGCTCAGCTATTGTTTCTCGTATTATGACATGAGGATTGTGATGTTACTTTCTCTTTTTGATGAATGCAAATAGCACGAAACAGGTCATGGGGTGTGTTTCATTGAACTGCATGCGATTGAGCACTTCTTTAAACCCGAGGGTGGAAACATGTGTTTGAACAGTTTGGTCGAGCCAGCCTTATCCAACATCGACTGACAAGCTCAAATTGTGTTT
>JACCGJ010022481.1:0-23256 GCA_013407085.1 Atriophallophorus winterbourni
GATATCGTTGATGAAGATAATGAAGAGTCTTGGACCAAGAACCGAACCTTGAGGCAAACCACACTTGATTGGAAAGGTGGCTGAGTAGCAGTCGCGCACACGAACAAAGAGAGAGCGATCGCATAGGAAGTATTTCATCATGATACGAGGGAGATCCAACGCCGTAGGAAGCGAGTTTAAGGAGAAGGATATCGTGATGCACACGGTCAAATGCCTTGGAGAAATCCAAAAATGTAGCATCGACACCAGTGCCTTCGTCGACGAATTTCGTCCATTCATCTCGTGCGAGAAGCAAATCAGAGGTGCACGAACGTTTGGCCCGAAAACCGTGTTGCTGTTTGATTAAAATCCGATTCTTTTCGAAACGTGAGACAATGCGGTCAGAGACAATGCTCTCCATGACTTTAGAAATCACTGATAACAGCAAGATGGGGCGATAATTTGCAGGATCGGACCGACTGCCGCCTTTAAATACAGGGCTTACAACACCTTCCTTCCAGGCTTGTGGAATGGTAGCCGAGTCAAAACAACGTTGAAAGTAAGTCGCCATTAAAGGAGATATATGTGCTGCGGCTACTTTCAGGATTTTGGGATGGATGCCGTCAAGTCCTGACGAGGAGTACTGTCGCAGACACAGAATCTTCCGATGAACTGCCTAAGGGGTGAACTTTATTTCCGGCATCTCTTGCACGTCGCGCGAGGGAAAAGAAAAGTGGGTAAGTTTCGCGGTATATGTAGG
Organism: Atriophallophorus winterbourni; assembly: GCA_013407085.1. Lineage (NCBI taxonomy): Eukaryota > Metazoa > Platyhelminthes > Trematoda > Plagiorchiida > Microphallidae > Atriophallophorus > Atriophallophorus winterbourni. Next base: position 740 of record JACCGJ010022481.1, read on the forward strand.
GTTAAAAATATGAGCGTATTGTTGCGACAACACAGTTGCAGCTTCCAAGGCGGTCGATGTGAGGCCGTGTGCGCTGACTAGGGATGGAATTCCTAGTTTCACCACGCGTCTTTGGTTCACAAGGTGGAACAAGCTTTTTGGGTTCTCCATAAACTTGTTGGATATATGCAATTCATATTGGGTCTTGTCTTGGCGGCTGAGGTATGTACAATAGTTTCGCAAGGACCTGTAGTTTTCCCAGTCATTTTTGTTTCTTCCTGTCCGATAACATCGCCATGCCAGGTTTCGCTGTGCTATGGCTTTCTTCGTTCGTCTGCGAAGGAATGAGCCCGGTTTCTTTTGATGAAAAGGCTTCTCGTGGCTGGCGGCGCGCAGCAAATCGTGCCAGTGAGTTAGAAACGTGGTCCAAGCAACATCGATCTTGTCAGACATTAAGAAGTCCCATGAATTAGCAGCAACAAGTTCATGGAACAATCCAATGTCGGTAATCCAACGAGTTTGTGGGCGGGTTTCATTAAAGTGGTCCATGAATGTAACGAAAGTGAATGTCAAAACAACATGGTCACTATGGCCGAGAGGAGGGGTAAAGGAAAGATTCTCAATCATTAACTCTTCATTTGTGATTATAAAGTCTAGAATGGATGGTGCATTCATGTCCCGAAACCGAGTTGCTTCACGAACGTGGTTGTACAATGGATAGTCTGCTAGTAAGTCAGACAGTTCAGCGGCAAACGGTTGAGAAACAAGGTCTCCACAAAATCTAGGACAATTGAAGTCTCCCATTATTAGGATGTGGGAAAATCGTTTGTTTAGAGCGTGCCGAAGTGAGGAGATAAGGAAGGAATCAAGCTGTGCATGGCTACTGGGTGGTCTATAAACAACCGCAATCAGGAGAAGACTGTCTTGTTTGAGTGATATTTGGCACCATAGAACACCAGAGTCACATAACGCAGGGTCGCTTAATGGTTCGCAACGAAGTGATTCATGATAATAGAGCAGGACACCACCTCCCCTTGTTGCACGATCCCGACGAAGTAAAGACATATTGGGGAGGGTGAGTTCCGCATTAAGAACTGCGCTCGATAACCAAGTCTCAGTGACGGCTATTAGGTCCCATGCACAAAGGGAGTGGCGGTAACGGAGCTTCGGAAGTTTGCTCATAAAACCAGCAGCATTTGTGTAACAGCATAAAAGGCTGCGCGATTGCTGTGTGTACAGTGTGCGATTTGAAGGTGCACTTATTCCACCGGCCACTATGAAGCCGGCTCCAGGGAGTTTTTTGAAACAGTCGTGTGTAATTCGCTAGCAGATTGATCTCCATTCGACGCGACTGGTGATTGTAGACGAGGCTGTGGTTTGTCGACTGCGGAGCGAAGTCGAACCTCCGTGGATGCAAAGCGCTTGTTATCATATCACAACCTCAAAGCGGTACTTACCATATCCTCTGAGTGGAATGTAATTTTCAGAATGCGCGGAGCTTTGTCCTTGTAACTGGAGGACTTGGGAAGGCGTTTCACGGCAGTCGTCATAGTTCCTTTGATTTTGCTAATCTCTTGGATATAGCGCCATTGAGAGCAATCGTGTAGAGTGTTCTTAGCTAAGTCCTCATTGTTCAGTTCAGGAACACCGTGAATAAAGATGCTGCGTTTATCATTCTCCGATTTCCAATCGTAACTAGCCTGCTTTTGCATCTGTCTTCGAGACCATGGAACATTAGGAAAAATGCGGATAGGCGAATTCGTATTCCGGAGAAGGTGGGCCGAGAGCAAGACTTCTTCTACCTTCGCAGTAGACTCAAGGGTGATTCGTAGTAGACGTGGTGCATCCGCGTGAAGCGAGTTCGGGCGTCTGGAAAGACGTACCAAGGAAACCGCCGTCACTTCAAGTTGCAATTTTTCGCAGATGGCATTCCACTGTTGCACATCGTCTTTCCTGCGTGTTTGAAAGCACGGCGAGGAGCTTTCAGACACATTCGTGCATACAATGGTTTGGCATTGCGAGCTGCGTTGAATGGCCTCTTGAACTACAGGCAGTTTATCGGTGTTAGTCGGTTTCGGCTTAATGGTTTGTCGTTGAGAAGCAGTATGAGGTTTCGAAGATCGAGATGCAGTTGGCGTTATCTGATCACCTTGAGGATTTCTGCACGCAGGCTGGGTTCTCACATCTAGTAGGGATTACAAGCGTTGAAGTCTGGTGACAATCGCGCAGTATGGCTCCGCGGCTGGTGAGGACGCATTGGTTGCTATCTCCGCGCAAGTAGTGTTCTGATGTGTGTCTTCGGTTGGTCGCAAATTGTTTGGCGTGTCGATTATAGCGAATTTAGGCGCTTTACTACTGCGTTTGTCGGCCATCTTGTCTCTTCGATGGCGGGCTCGGCACGCAACACAGAAAAATAATATTTCTTCATTTTTATGCGTTGTTAAACAATCGTAAAGCGATTTAGGAATCTTCGAGCATCTCAGATGCTGCCAAGAATCACATCGATCGCATTGGAGGGCAGGAACATCGTCTACAACATCCACGGCACATTTTGCGCAGTTGTTGCGTACGTTTATTTTATCAACGCGACTCATTTCGTGAGAAGAATATTGTGAGTCAAGGAAGATGCAAAATAAATCTCTAACAGCAGACGTGCGTGAAGAATTCATGTAGGGCGTATGAGGAACTATTGCTGACTACATCACATCTCCCTGAAAAGATTGTGGATACGTGTGTACATGATTGGAACATTCAAAATCATGACAGGTTTCATTACTGTTCATCCAAGTTAAATCTTGGCTCTAACGCCAAGTGAAACTTCTCGAGGCCACCCATTAAAACTGGCCGAGCGACATGTCAGGTAAGTAAGTAGTTCTTTAGTTAAAGGGTAGTTAATTACTGGAATCATCTTCCGAAAGACGTTGTTTGTTCCACTTCGGTAGGGCATTCAAGAAGGGACTCGAATCTGTGTGGCCTTCCTTATTTCCTGATTTATATCCGTAATTGAATAGTTGGTATGATCTTCAGGTTCTTCTTCTTCTTCTTCTTCTTGATAGACGACAGGGGTTCAAGCTCTTGTAAGCCGCATCTCTTTATATCAGCAACATAGTCCGAAAGAACCTCAGTTGAGGAAATCCTGTCCAGTGTTGTTCAGCTTCGCAGTGATTACAGGCAATACCTTATACAAATGTTGCTTGAATTGGTTTCCAGAGCTCGCTGAGATAACCTCTTCCGGAAGCGCATTCCACAGGTTAACAATTCTTGTTGATAGCGTGAATCCCTGTGGTAGGCGTAGTGTCCTTCGCTTTTGAAGCTTTAGAGCATGGCCACGGGTTCTGGAATCCGTCACGAGAGGGACAACTCGCGCAGCTCGTCACCATAAGCTCTCAGTAATATGCGACGAGTTAGCAGCAGGTCGTAGCGCACATGCCGAATACTGAGCGACATGAGGTTGAGGCGTTGAACTCTCCCCACATAAGGAATTAAATCGAATCCTTGTACTCGTTTTGTCGCCCGCCTTTGCAATTTTTCCTACTGGTCACTTTCTCCCTTAGTTTGAGGATAGGTGGCTGGCAAACCATATTCCAAAACTGGTCTCACGTATGTGGAATAAAGAATGCGAAACATTTGTGGAGTAATCGCCAAAAACGACTGACTAATAGCCCACCATGCGCGGTTAGCTGCAGCAGCTTTTCTGTTCGTATCCTCCTTCGATTTAAGCGTCCGAGTTACAGTTGTACCCAGATCAGTATCAACCCACTTCAGTTGATGATCCCCGATGAAGTACGCACCTTAAGGCGTGCTCGGCCCCAAAAGCATTACAGCGCATTTCTGTCGGTTTACAGGAAGCTGCCATTTTACCGTCCAATCAAGCAATTTGTTCAATTCGTTCTGGAAAACGGTATTATCAGCAGAAGAGCTTACTGTACCCCAAACTTTCAGATCATCCGCCAAAAGTAGACAATTCGTATTTAATGAGTCGGGGAGGTCATTAACATATACTTTAAAAAGTAACGGGCCGAGAACAGATCCTTGCGGAACCCCGGAAGTCGGACGTGTAACCTGCAATTTAACTCCGTTAACCTCGACCTGTGTATAACGGTCAACAAGGAAGTCTTCAATCCAAGTTAGAACCGGTCCCTTTACACCACGAGCACGGAGCTTGAGCAATAGACGTTGAAATGGAACACGGTCAAAAGCCTTACTGAAGTCAATGAAGGCAGTGACTACCGGGTGACCCAGATCAAGTTCAGCACACCAGTGCTCGCGAGCAGTGATGAGATTGGATGAGCATGATCGTCTTGGCGTTAAACCATGTTGAGCAGATGTTAACTGACTGGTTGTAAGGAGAAAATCTTCAATCTGTTTCTTCAGCAGTCGTTCCAGAGTCTTCGCAACTACCGAAGTGAGGGTGACCGGTCGGTAGTTAGCCGGATCACTGGTTTCACCGCCCTTATACATTGGTTTGACAATGCCGTACTTCCAATCTTTAGGTAACTTACCATACCTCAGGGATAAATTGAAAATTAGCGCCAGTGGTTTATGTATGATACTCGACAATACCTTTAAAAGCATCGGGTGTATATCGTCCGGGCCAGGTGCTGAGTGTACATCGAGTCGTTCTAGTAAATACTGCACCATCTCTGGCGAGATCGAGATATCCGGCATTTCAGCGTTGCTCTCATGAAGCAGAGGAATGGGAAACGTATCCTCTGTGTAAACCGAATTGTACTGAGCGGCGAGAAGAACTGCTTTACGTTCATCTTCATGTTCAGTCGAACCTCCCATAGATCTCAAGCAAGGTACTCGTTGAGAAGCTTTCGTTCTACGTCTTATGTACGCAAACAAGCGTTTCGGCATCGAGTTGGCTTTGTCCACCAAGCGAGTTTCATAGTTCTGCCTTTTTTCTCTTTCGAGGTAGGTGCACTTGTTGCGGATAACTTTGTAGGTTACATAGTCATCGGTGCATCCACTAGAACAAAACTTCCGCCATAACCTCGGCGGTCCCTTAGCGGGGGATCTTCCATTCATCCATGGGGCATGAATTTCAAGCGATCTTATTTTTTATCCAAAAAGTCCAACCAACAGATATTAATATTCGTTGATAGAGGGAGTGACCAGTCCATCGAGTTTGCAGACGTGATAAGACTCTTTATGTCTAATTTCTAGTAGTTTTTCCGGGCATGCGTACGTATTCTCGGTTGAAGACCCCGATTTCAAACGAACGCATTAATTTCTCTCACTATTGGACGAGGAGACGTTTTCTGTTGCATTCCAGATTATTCTCATAACAGAACAAATTTGTGAAGATGCTTAAAGTGGTTGACGCTCATCTGTGGCATACCACAGAAAGAAATCTGGACGTTCCATTGGGTCGTTAGCCACTTATAGCAATTTGAAACGTCAGGTGCAAACTGAACTGAACTAATAACTCGTCTCATATCATAAGGAGCCTATGGTGACGAGCTGTGCGAGTTTTTCCCTCCGGTGGAGTGCTCAAGATCTCGCTGCACTGCACTAAAGCTCCAAAACGAAGAACACTACCACTAACACAATGAATCACGCTTTCAACAAGTATTGTAACTGATGGAATGAGATTCCAGAAAAGGTTATTGCAGCAAGATCTGAAGACCAGTTAAAGTAACTAGTAGATAACCTACTGCCTGTAATTACTGAGAAGTTGTACAACGCTGGACAGGGTTTCTTCAACAGAGGTTCTTGGCGCGCAAGTTAAATATCATCGCTCGTGACTGATTTCTATTTTTTATTCTGTTTTTGTCATCATGACCGTTGTTAAATCAAAAACGAAACTTTCTTTAACGCTATGAATACTCAAAGGTCTGGTGAGTGTAAAACGACCGGTAAAAGCCAACCTACGGATAAATCGAATAGTTCCTGTGAAAATCCAAAGTGTTCTACTACTGTTCTCGAAGGAATAGAATGCACGAACTCCTCCGTCTGGTATCACTGAAGTTGCTCGGGTCTAACCGCAACTGTTTTGGCTGAACATAGCTTTAATTCCACCAAACCTTGGTTTTGCAGCGCGTGCACTAATCTCCCAATGGTTCGAAGTCTGCTGCATATGATAGATCAACAGACCAAGACTATCAATACCCTTGAAGGCCGTCTTCATAAACTTCAAAAGAAGCTTAACGAACAGCATATTACTTCAAGCCATGCTGTTGTTAAATCACTTCCACCAGCACAGAAGTCTGTAGTTAAATCCTGCGTCGCACAGGCCCATCCCATCCACGTACAACAAAAGATCAGCACAAAGCAATCTAGTGTTTCTTAAACCAGTCCAGACATTGCGTTTCAGCTGACTCTGGTGAAGAAATTTCAGTACGTCAATCAATGCCCGGGTGATTAAAGTCTCCAACAACTTGTAATGCGTTACATTGCCCTTTTATTAGTTCCAATGTGTCCCTCAGTAATTGATCGTTGTCGTGTTGTTTTGGCATTCCGTTTATTGTGTACACACGCTTATTTTACCTTATTACACATCTAAACTTTTTCCTTCTGTAATAGCTCATACTCAATCAGGCGTTATCTCCTCAACCTTTGTTTGTTTGTGATCATCTCTGAATCTCGTTAAAATTTATTCAACTAGAAAATGGATCGTTTACTCCTTTCTGGACGCTTCGATACCGATCCCAACGCTGCAGATGCTACCGATTCATGGAAACATTGGTTTTTTACCTTTACGAATTTGCTCATACAATTGACTCTTTCAAACCAGACAAACTATAGACTCTTATCCATTTCTCAATTCTGATTTCTCAATGCACTGACTACGATTTAGCCATCAGTTCCTCGAATTCTTTTTATGTTCAGCCCAAAAACGAGATATTCTCAAGACAAATCCTTTCCACTTGTAAACAAAATCGCGACGAAACTCTTGACCAGTTCAAGCAAAAACTGCGTAATTTTGCAAAGGATTGTAACTTTAAAGTCGTTAGTGCTGAACAAAATCAACAAGATGACATTCGGGACGCTTTCATAAGCGGGCTTATGTCTAACGCCATTCGTCAAAGGTTGTTGGAAAACAAGACTCTGGATGTACAAACTGTCTTCGTCCAGGCAAATGCCCTCGATTTGGCCCAACGACAACCTCATTCGTGTATCCAGCCTGCACCTAGTAATTACGGTGCTGCTGCAATCGATGCGTCTCACACCACTACCAATTCAACTACGTTGAATTCTGAGACAACTCTGGCTACCAGACGTTCCAGTTGTTTCTTTTGCCGTTACGATCGACATCGACGCTTAAAATGCCCCTCTAGGGATGCGAAGTGCAAATCATTTGGCAAAAAAGGTCAGTTCCAAAAAGTATGCCGTTCTACAAACAAAGCAAAGCACACTGCATCTGTAATTCATATTATCACCTCCACGATTATCAACGCTGCCGCGCCGGCCAGTCTTAATAAAGCAATTACCGGAGTTGTCGTCAACGTTATAGCTTTACAGGCGCTGGTTGGCACAGGTTGCTCTGAAAGTAACATCTCCGAAAGTATCGTCTGTCGGAATGGTTGGCCTATCCTGGAATCTAAAAAAAATTGTGTTGGCTTTTACGTCGATTATAAGCAATGCGAAAGGTCATTGTTTTGTATCCCTCGTACACAAAAGTACTCATTACAACAATGTGAAACTCTCTATCCTTCCTGATCTATGTGCCGATGTGTTGCTGACACATGGTTTTCTTCACCGCCATCGAGCAGTTGAAATACCATTCGAAGGAATCCAAGCCCCGTTTTCTTTGTGTAGTTTATCCTTTACTACATTAACTCCTGTTTCACTTTTCCCTCATATAAACCCATCATGTCGTCCGATATGCAAGAAGTCCAGAAGATACAGCCATAACGACCAGATTTTTATTCGAGCTGAAGTTTCCAAGCTACTGAATGAAGAAATAATGAAACCTTCCTAGTCGCCTTGGCGTTTCCAGGTGTTGGTCACAACAGATGAACGACAGAAGAAACGTTTGGTCATTGACTATAGCCAAACTATCAACCGATTCATATATATGGACGCCTACCCCTTGCATAGAATCGATGACATCATCGAAACATTTCACAGTTTGATGTTTTTAGTACCTTAGACTTGAAGAGCGCATATCACCAAATTCCTTAATGGTACACGGTACACTGCATTAGAAGCATGTGGTAAACTCTACCAATTCCGGCGTATTCCATTTGACGTAACCAACGGAGTTGCATGCTTCAAGCGGGCCATGGATGAGTTAATGCGCAAGGAATCTCTGCGAGGAACGTATGTCTACGTCGATAACATAACCGTCTGTGGGAAAGATAAGCATGCTCATGATGAGCAAATTTATGCAAGCAGTGGAGAAATATGGGCTTACTTTAAATCGCAACAAATGTACCTTTTCTGTTGAGCGCGTTACACTTCTCGGTTATGAGGTATCCGCTGGAAATGTGAAACCAGACTCTGAAAGCTTCGATGTCATACTCAAGCAGCCTCCACTCTGTGAGGCCAAAGCAGAAATGAGTATAATCGAGATGTTATCTTATTATTCACAATGATTCTCCCAGTTCTCCGATAAAGTCCATCCTCTGGTTCACAATAAAATCTTCCCGCTGTACGGGAAAGCTTTGAACGTTTACAAATCCCTGAAATCTGAATTAGTGCAGGCATCACCTTTTCTCAGTTGATCGTGACGTACATCTCGTTGTCGAAACAGATGCATCCGATGTCACAATAGCTGCTACTCTTAACCAATACGGACGTCCGGTTGCTTTCTTCTCCCACAGACTCTCTCCAAGTGAGCGTAATCATCCCGCGATCGAGAAGGAAGCTTGCGCAATCGTTGAAGCAATTCGGAAAAGGAGATATTATCTCATTGGGTCCCATATTTAACTAATCACTGATCAACGCTCTGTTTCGTTTATGTTTGATAAGAAAATCGCCAGTAAAATCAAGAACGACAAAATCCAACGTTGGCGTATCGAACTCTCTCAGTTTTTCTATGACGTGGTGTATCGACCGGGTCCTGATAATACCGTAGCTGATGCCTCGTCACATAGATTTTGTGCTAGTGTACATTCGCTTCCTGAATTAAAGTTTATTCATAACTCACTATGCAACCCGGGTATTACACGTTTACTCCATTTCACTCGATCTAAAAATCTTCCGTTCTCTCTTAATGACGTCAAATCTGTTATTCGACAGTGCCTTGTATGTTCCCAGTTGAAGCCCAAACGTTTCGGTCCGTACAATGAGCCACTCATTAAAGCAACACATCCTTTTGAACGTCTCAGTATCGATTTCAAAGGGCCCATTCTTTCATCTACTCGGAAGCGATATTTAATCAGTAATTCACGAATTTTATCGATTCCCCCTTGCCTTTTCATTTCCTGACATGACTAGCTCTACTGTCATTTCCCGACTCACCGAACGTTTTTCCATTTTTGTTATGCCCGGCTACGTACACTCAGATCAAGGGTCATCCTTCGTGTCCAGTGTTGTTAAATCCTTCCTTCATTCTCGAGGAGTTGCTACGAGTAGAACCACCAATTATAACACACAATGTAATGGACGTCTGAACGGTACCTTATGGAAAACTGTTTCATTATGCTTGCCAGATTGGGGTTTTACGACAGAGCAGTAGAAACTTGTTCTTCCTGAAGCATTACACGCCATGCGGTCTATTTTATGCACTGCTACAAATGAGACGCCTCACGAGCGCATGTTCAAGCATAATCGCAAGTCTTCGGTCGCTACGAGTCTTTCTAATTGGTTGTTGATAACAGAACCAGTCCTTTATTGCAAAAACCTTCGTTCCTCCAAGTATGACCCCCTGGTGGAAGAGGTGGAGCTTCCGGAGAGTAATCCTCAGTATGCCCATATCCGCTTGCCAAATGGTCGCGAGGAGACGGTGTCTCTCCGTCAAGTGGCTCCAATGGATCAGTCGCCAAACCCATTGAACACTGACCCACCTGACCCAAAAAACGCCTCCAGATACCTTTTGTACACCTGACATACAGTCTGCTACTTCAAACCTTTCTGGACCAACCACTACAATTTAAAAAATTTAAAACGCCTTGTTCCACAACAACAAAGGATTAGACCCTACAATCTTTGATTCCGTGAGGTCTGAAACTCTAACCGTTATATCACTCGGTCTTCCTGGGCGGGGTGAATGTCGTGTTGTCTTGACATTCCTTTTATTTTGTACACACGCTTATTTTTACCTTATTACATATCTAACCTTTTTCCTTTCGTCATAGCTCATATTCGTGTTCTCTAGTTGATTGAAGCCTTTCATTCAGGCGTTATATTCTCAACGTTCGTTTGTGTTTTGATCATTTCTGACTCCCGTTAGAATCGTCTAATGGTGAAGCAGTCGGACTTCTATAAGCACATGCAAATGCCAGTCTCCTCCTAGCGACAGTAAGAAAAACCAATGTTAGTTGGATTGACTAAAAAGCAATCTTTATAGATAATAATAATAATAATAATGATGATAATATGATCAGTTTATCAAAATTTGAACAGCAAAAGAAAATAGTACAGTGCAAGTGACTGAAGTGATCGGCGGTTTTAAACATATTTTTCCGTTTAATAAGGGAAATGAATATACAGTAGGTGAGAAAAAATTTTCAATGTCTGATAGAAATAAAATTTCATTTAAATTATGTCAACATTTACGAATGGCAAGGATGCAAGAAACAAATGGAGAAAAGGAACGGAAGATAATTATGGAAAAAGTGGTGCGAATTGTGATGTAGTTGTCATAAAAAATTGATAAATAAATGATATATGCATAAATTCATGTTTTTGTTTACGGAAAGGTTGTTTGAGAAGATTGAAAAGGGAACATAAATCCATCCGGATAAGAAAATCTAAGAAATTGTGAGGGATGAGAGAGGGTGTGGTTAATAGCAGGGAGTAGGCAGTAGGGTGCTGTGCTCCAATACTCTTGAAGAATTGTCGACGAATCGAACCGAAATTTTTTCACCAGCCGGATTTTCGTTATCTACAGGAGAATGAATCGCATACGGAACAAATCTCGGGCGGATAGATTTCGAGCCAATTACAGTGACGGTTCGTTATTCGAAGACACTGGAATATAATATCTCACTGTGGGGAAGATCGCCGTTTATCATAATTGCCACTTTACCTCCTGTAGCACCCTTATCCCTATCCTGACGATAGATGGCGCACTTAGTTGATACAAGTGACGGAACATGATCATCTGACTTCAACCATGATTCGGAGATGGCCATTATGTAGACCTGGATTTCCAGTGCAGCAAGCTGCAGCTCACCCCACTTATTACGTATACTACAAGCATTTGTGTACAGTACAGGGTATTTCTAATCTGCGCACATTTTAATCGACCTTTACTCAGGGTTGGAGCCCCGTCTTTATTAGCAAATTTTTTAAACCGAAAAAATAGCTAAGTGGTTAGGCTGCCTTTGCGAAAGAGCTTGCACCGGTCTAATTTCAGTTGTACATAGATTTTTCTCGTTCAGGAGCCTACTAAAAGGCAAATCTTTCTTATTTTCTGGCGCAGTGCTTGAAGAACTGAAAGGCGTTCGCTTGCCAACAAGTTTTTCATGCACTCGTATTCTACTGGCGGGCCGTTTTGGAGTACGTCTTCAATGACTACTACAGCAGATGACTTGAAAATTTTTTGTTGGATAAGGTTTATCCCTTTTTCGGAGTTTTCAAGCCAGTCATGGTCGTTTTTGAACGCTTGCCATGAAAGTGTGGTTGGGGCCCCGTATCCTGGTCAATTTTTACATGCTTATTTGCGTAGCCTTCAAGGTAAGCACTTTTGGAAAGAAGCGTATCCCTGTCCAAATGGTTTATAAATTCTACCAAAATTGGACGAGTGCTACTTACAGTAGGGTTCCACCGGCATACACGATGGACCCTCTTTACCTGGCAGTTAATTAGCCCTGCCATACGCAAAACATCTTGAACCCAGGAGATTTGCTTTCACCAATCAGCGGCTCTTTCCTATTCAGAATGAGAAGATTACGAGTTAGCCTCGTTTTCGCCATTTTATTGGGTGCAGCAAGCTTACTAAATTGCTTAGTCAAGGCATTTATTTGCTTCTCTAAAGCAACGTAGTTAGATTGCTGTGGTTTTGCCGGACACTTATCCTATGCGACAGTATTCTTTATAGGCTTCTTTTTACCCCCTTTTGGTGCTTTTCGATCCCTACTGATGGAAATTCGGACAGGACCCGGTTTTGTTGATGAAGGTGTTTTCTTTCTTACGACTTCAGCGTATGACAACAGAGAATTCGCACCTTCTGCTACAATGTTCATACTACGGGCAGAGGTCCTCAGGAAAGCTTCCCTTGCGTTTTGCGAACAGTCCCCGCCAGCCCATTCCATGAAACTATTTTTACAATAAGTTTCGTAATGCTTGGCAAGAATGCCAGAGCATTTTGGATAAGCTCCTCTCTGGCACAAATCACGACCTATGTTGCTGACTACATTCTTCCCGCATTCGATTAAAATACAGGGATATTACACTTTAGGCATAGCTCCATTTAAAAAAATGGAATATCCAGAGATATATACAACTTTTTCAAAAACCTCATGTAATAGGTTGATTCTGGATACGATGTGTGTATAATGCGATAAATTGATTACAAGTTCACAGCAAAATCAGAGAACAGCGATTTGGAAATGGATTATATGGAAAAGCGTGGGAAATACAACCAACATGAACGTACCGTTCAGGTTGCACACAGGCAGAAGGTGGCTAAAAGCCAATCACGCGCCCAGATTTCCTTTAACGGAATGCAGTTAAGCACCCGGCACATCGATATTGAGTTTACAGTTCGTACGGTTCCCACGTTCTTGTTTCCGGTTATCTGGAAAGTAGTCTGCTATTTCACTAGGCTAACCTCGGCCAGTTTATAAAGGTCTTCTTCTTGATAGACGACAGGGGGTTAAGTCATTGTAAGCCGTATCTCTTTATATCAGCAACATAACCCAGAAGCACCTCAGTTGAAGAAATCCTGTCCAGTGTTGAACAGCTTCGCCGTGATTACAAGCAGTACCTTATCCACTAGTTGCTTGAATTGGTTTTGAGATATTGCTGAAATAGCCTCTTACAGGAGCACATTCCACAAGTTAACAATTCCTGTTGAGAGAGTGAATCTCTGTAGTAGGCGTAGTGTCCGTCGCTTTTGAAGCATTAGAGCATGACCGCCGGTTCTTGAGTCGGTCATAGGAAGGAAAAAATCGCACAGATCTTCACTTAGCAGCAGGTCGTGGCGAACACCCCGAATACTGAGCGACATGAGGTTGAGGCGCTAAACTCTCTCCACTTAAGGAATTAAATCCAATCCTTGTACTCGTTTCGTCTCCTGTCTTTGCATTTTTTCTAACTGGTCACGTTTTCTCTCAGTTTGTGGATAGATGGCTGGCAAACCATATTTCAAAACTTGTCTAAGGTATTTGGAAAAAAGAATGCGAAACATTTGTGGAGTAATCGCCGAGAACGCCCGATTAATATCCTACCATGTGCGGTTTGCAGTAGCAGCTTTTCTGTTCGTATCCTCTTCGGATTTCAGCGACAGAGACACAATTGTTCCCATGTCACGTTTTGTATCAACCCATCCTAGTTGATGATCCCCAAGGAAGTACGCACATCCAGGCTTGGCTTGGCTTTAAAAGCATAACAGCGTATTTTTTTCGGTTTACAGGAAGCTGCCATTTTACCGTCCAATCAAGCAATTTGTTCAATACGTTCCGAAAAACTGTATTATGAACGAAGCGCTTACTGTACCCCAAACTCTCAGATAATCCTCAAAAAGTAGACAATTCATATTTAATGACTCAGGGACCATTAACATAAAATTTGAAAAAGTAATGCGCCGAGAACAGATCCTTGCGGAACCCCGGGAGTTAGATGTGTAATCTGCCATTTGAATAAGTTAACATCGATTTGTCTATAACGGTCCACAAGGAAGTCTTCAATCCAATTTAGAACAGGTCACTTTGTAACGTTTCGTACGTTAGTAACGCGTATTCCACCTGTTTCTTAGTTCGAAAAATTCAAAACCACAATTCGGATGTTATACGGTACTGTAATTAGCAACAACTACAACAGCAAAAATTATACAAACCTCAACTGTACAGGAAAGTACAGCAAACAGTGGAGCAAAAATACTCCAGAATCAATTATATCAAATGCAAACAAGTTCAATGACGACCTGAGATATAAATAGAATGAAAGGAGTTACCAAAATTGCCGTCCAAAATGTCTATCAAAGACAAAACACCTAAAAGTGGTGTCAAAATACAAGCCCAAAATGGCAACCAAATTTAACAACAATGACCGAAAATGGCCTCAACAATGAATTAAAACAAAAGCTTCACCAAATATGTGAACAGAATATTTCGAATAATACAATTACAAAAAGCAAGGTTTAACATCTTAATTATAAAGAAATAATTAACAAAACTAAATTCAAGTAACAAAAATCGGTATTTTATAAAAGTCGAAAGTAGAGACTAAAAAGAAGAATTTCAAAGCTACATAACATTTAACATGTCTCTCACACACTTTACACCACGAGCACGGAGCTTGAGCAATAGACGTTAAAAGGGAACACGGTTAAAGGCTTACCGGAGTCAATGAAGGCAGTGACTACCGAGTGGCCCATATCAGGTTCAGCACACCAGTGTTCAATAGTCAATGGTCAATAGCATATTTTGGTGGAAAAATCTATGAGCTTAAAATAGGACCACAGGATATTGGGCACAGGGGGTCGGGTGGAGTCCATGAGATCGGGTTTCGGTTACCAAAGTTCCGTAAATTGTGGGGTCAGAGGAAGCACAGGGTAGTCAATACAGGGGAGGATGGATTGGCGTCAATTCGTATGTAGGTGAGCAGTGATGAGCGAATAGCACGCTAGCTTGCTCCAAAGATAGGAGTTGTCTGTCCTCAACAGAGTTTGGGTCAATATTTTTGTCTTCTCCATCGAGCACTTTACCGGCTTTAGTAGACGCAGCAACGACTTTCTTCTGACTAACTCCGTGCTTATCATTTGATGGTCAAAGGCATATCTCAAATACCGCCCGAATAATATCGCATGATCTAATCTAAAGCCACCGATATGTCTTTGACTTTCATTCCTCCGCACCCAATATGCATCCAATTGAAACATATTTCACATTGTACAGCTGTTGCATTGTCAGCAACCTGTTTACAGCATACAAGACAAGAATCCCTCGAGCGAGCGGCGGAGCACCAATTCCCTTGAATCTTCATTACAGTAGGTGCTGTATTATCTACTTTTAAAGATTTTCTAGTCAAAAACATGTTGAAATCCGGTGATAATCAAATAACTACTAAATCAAAGGATTTGTAAGAAGCAAAATACCACTTTGACCTTGAATTCAACAAGGAAGAATTTATTCCAATATATGCTCAAATGGAACACGGTAGAAATCCTTACTGAAGTCAATGAAGGCAGTGACTACAGGGTGGCACAGATCAAGTTCAGCACACCAGTGCTCGCGAACAGTGATGAGATTAGATGCGCATGATCGTCTTTGCATAAACCATGCCGAACAGATGTAAGGTAATATGTTGTAAAGAGAGCAGCTTTTAATGGTCTAAAAAGCATATAGCTTGAGAAAAACCACAGAATAATATGGGAATTACGATTAACATTGGTAGCAAAACGAAATTTGTTTGCATACTGAGCAGTTCAGAAGTCAAGTAAAAATCCATTGGACAGAAACTGGTTTCAAAGTTCAAAGCTTTCATGGTGTAAAATATATGGATTTACAGTTTGGATTAGTCAACATGAAATTGTTTAAATTCGATTTGAATATATCCAAGTTTGGTGAATGTGCGACATTAAAAGGTAGGTAGTTCCAGGTAAAGCATACACGTACAGAATAAAAGTACCTTCGACTGTTTAGTCTCGAGTCGGGAATATGTACTGCATAGTCGAGACTCCGGCTGGTTCTGGGTGGTAGTCGCGTGAATAGTTGATTCAGGGGATGGTTGGGGGTATGCAGTATATTGAACAAAAGTATCAAATCACCTCTAAGACGGCGGTAGCGAACGTCCAATTGATTGAGACTTGCTATACGATCTTCGTACTGTTTGTGCTTCAAACCGCGTACAAAATTGGTGGTCCAAAGATATATTCTAAATGAATAAATAAATAAATTTTATTCTTGGAAATCCAAGACATGTCAAACATGATCAATAATTTCTAATAGATTTGTACAATCAGATTATAGTATATACATTTGCAAAACAATTTGTTCAAGGTTATTAGTTTCAGCGGAATTTAACGTTCAATAAATATAAAGGTAACGTTATTTAAAGTTGTTTTCAGGTAATCGGTACGTGATCTGTTATAGTACGAAAACACAGCTATTGCCAGGAAAAGTCTAGAATGTTTTCGGCAACACTGATGATCAACGGATAAGGTCCATCGAAGATGCGCGAAGAATCTCTATTGTAGATGTTCCAAACTTTTTCATTTTGATTGTTTTAAGTATATTGATCTTTCCTGACCATGATCCGTTTTTTGTCCGCTAGGCGCAAGTCATTTATTCCACTAGTTTGAGGTCTGGGGGCCAGTTTCATTTTGGTGCGGATTGAGAATTTTGCTGTGGAGAAAAATAACTCAGAAGCGAGAGAATGTTGTTTCGAACGTTATGAACGTTTATTTAATATCAATACCCAGGAATGCCGTTATTATATAAATCATCAGGTAGAACATTTAAATTAAGAAGATTGCGAATTTTTTCTATGGTAAGAAATGAAGCTAGATGTGATTTGAATTCATTTAAAGAGGAACTGAGTCTTATATATTTTGGAAGAAGATTCCACAGTTTAGCATATTTAGTAAAGAAGAAACTGTTTCTTACTTTAGTACGAAACCTTGGTAACTTAATAGTTTTTTCACTGTTTCTCAAGCTATATTTAAAATCATGCCGTATATGAATATTCTAACGCATTTCCATATCATCCGTTGACAGTATTTTAAAGAATAAGATGAGGTTATGCTTAAGTCTGCGAAACAAAAGGGGATCGAGTTTCAGTTGTATACATCTTTCTCTATAGGATTGTTTGGTGGTATAACCGATTATTGATTTTGAGAAAGTACGTTGTATCTTTCCTAAAACTATGCTATCGGTTTTATTTATATCAGTATATATTATGTTACAATAGTCGAAGATAGGAATGGTGAATAATTTATACATTTCTAGTTTAAAATGAGGCTGAATTATAGATCTGTGTATAGCATTCATACTTAGTTGGCTTTAGTAATAAGGTGGCGTATCTGTTCGTTGAAAGTGAGTGATGAAGAATATCGAAATCCTAAATCCCGTGTGCTGTCAATCATTTGAATTGCGTTATTGTTTAGAAGGATTGAGTTATTTTGTATCGTGCATCTTATAGGCATAAAATAAGATTTTGTTGTTAAGAACGTTAGACCATTATTTTTTGCCCAATCTGCAAGTGCAGCTAAATCATTGTTTAGTCGGGATATATAAGTTTGCGCTTGATTAGCTGGGAATGTGATGACAACTTTCATGTCATCAGCGAATAAGAACAGTTTGCTATGTGAAATGACGTCATGTATGTCATTTATATATATAAGAAATAGTAAGGAGCCTAATACGCTACCTTTCATCACCCCACTGGGAATGGGTAGGCTGCGTGATCTACGGCCATTAACTTCAACAGAGTAAGTGCGATCAGTAAGAAAATAAGTTAACCAGGAAAAAAGATTACCACCGATACCATATGAATCAAGTTTTGATAATAATATTTGCAAGAGGCTGATGTCCTTCTGTAGTCAGGGTGACCAAGCCTGAACCGCATACTTTATGGTTGGCCTCAAGTACGTATTAATTATTCGATAAACGGTTTGCTTCGTAAAACTCCAGAACACGCGTTTTAGCAGTAGCAGTACTCATGACGTCTTTTCATAGACAGTTGTGACGTTATGTGACGGTTTCAAAGTGCTGCTCACCCACACACCCAAGTCTTTCTCCTTGTCAGTGCTTTCAAGAATATGAGAACCAAGGGTGTATGAGTACTCGAAATGTCTTCCAACAGTCAATACCTTGCATTTTCTGACATTAAAAGGTAGTTCATTTGTAACTGACCAGTCTTGTAAGGCATCAAAGTCCAGCTGAAGCTCTCTGCAATCTTCAGTTGTAAGTACTTGGGTCCACAGCTTGACGTCATCCGCAAATAACAAGATTTTGCAGCGAACAAGTTTAGGTAAGTCGTTGACATACATCAGAGAAAGAAGTGGTCCAAGCACTAATCCCTGCGGCATCACACTCGTTCCTGCAATAGGTCGTGACAAAGCATCATCAACCATTACTCGAATGACACGGTCGCGAAGATAATCCTCAAACCAGGCTAGTAATGAATCCTTGATTCCACACAGCTCCATCTTTTTTTAGTAACAGACTGTGGTTGACAGGATCGAATGCTTTTGACATATCAAGATAACAAGCGTGTACTGTGAGACCTTTGTCTACAGCTTGTGTCCAGTCATCGAGGGCGAGCAAATCCTTTGAAAGGCAAGAGTGTCTTTTTCTGAAGCCGTGTTGTTCGATTGCGAATATGCAATTGTCTTCAGATATTTTGTGGCGGTGTTTGCTACGAGGCGCTCCATCACTTTAAAGATCACCGGTAGTAGTGTTACTGGTCGATAGTTGGATACTTCGAAATGGATGGGGGTAATGTTGCCATTCTCCCAATCATAGGGAACGAAACTTTGGGTTAAAGAGAGGTTAAACAAGTATGTGAGAGGTGCACACAAAGTATGAGCAAAGTTTTTAAGAATCAACGAGGTAATTTCTTCAGCTCCGGGAGATTTTCTCGTGTTGAGATTTAGCAATGTGCGGAGGACACTCTCCGATGTAATAGTTAGTTGTTGTTAAACATTTTCGGGTGAGATGACGGAAGTTAAGGGACAGGTAACGGTGTTTCGTGAGCTAAAGACAGTGGAGAAGAAATGGGCTAGAACTTCGACAGATTGCGATGCTGTGGTTGTTGTTCCATCACGTGTCTTTAGAGCAGCAACTCCTGGTTTCACCCTTGACCGGTTATTTATGATCTGGCAGAGAATTTTGGGGTTGGATTCCATTTTGTTGAGTAAATGATTTTGATAATTCAGTTTGTCATCAACAACAAGTTTGTTTACCTTATTTCTCAGCAAACGGAATGTCTCCCAGCTCTCAACAGTGGCATCATGTCGATGAGCTCGCCATGCAGCATTATGCAAGGTCAACCATTTTCGTGTTCGGCTGCTTAGCTTAAATGTATATCCATTTATTGCACCTCTGGAACAAGATGAGAGTGCATTTCAACGGCAAATTTAAGTTCGGTTATCATCCACTGCCACTGATCGTGCGCGTTGTCGGACTTAAAACCAGGGTCTGTGGCGTTCATAAGAGTAGATTTAAGTTGTGGAAAGTCAATTATTCGAATCACCTTGTTGAAGTCACATGTTCTGATTGCCTGGCAAATGTAGTCAAACGTAATAACTAAGTGGTCACTGCAATGACTAAAGTCGCTGTTTAATTCAATTTAATTCAATTCAATTCAATTCAATTTAATGGTCTAAAAAGCACATAGCTTTACAAAAACCACAGAATAATATGCGAATTACAATAACATAGGTAGTAGAACGGGGTTTGTTTGCCTACTGATTAGTTCAGGAATCACGTAAAAATACATAGAGCAGAAATTGTTTTCACCCGGTTTGATAGGATAAATATGTATAGTTTACTTGGATGCATTGGTTCAAAGCTTTATGATGCAGAATATATTGTTTCAATGTTTGGATTGGTCAACATGAAATTGTCCAAATTCGATTTGAATATATCCAAGTTGGGTGAATGTGCAACATTACAAGGTAGGCAGTTTCAGGTAAAGCATACACGTACAGAATAAAAGTACCTTCGACAGTTCAGTCTCGAGTCAGGAATATGTACTGTATAGTCGTGACTCCGGCTGGTTCTGCGTGGTAGTCGAGTGAATAGTTGATTTAGGGGATGGTTGGGGGTATGCAGTATATTGAACATAAGTATCAAATCACCTCTAAGACGGCGGTAGCGAAAGTCAAATAGATTGAGACTTGCAATACGATCTTCGTATTGTTTGTGCTTCAAACCGCGTACGAGCTTGGTAGTCCTATGATATATTCTCTGCAAGAGGCTCATGTGGTTCTGTAGCCAGGGTGACCAAGCCTGAACCGCATACTTCATGGTTGGCCTCAAGTACGTATTAATTATTCGATGAACGGTTTGCTTAGTGAAACTCCCGAACACGCGTTTTAGCAGTAGCAGTACTCGCGACGTCTTTTCATAGACAGATGTGGCGTTATGCGACGGTTTCAATGTGCTGCTCACCCACACACCCAAGTCCTTCTCCTTGTCAGTGCTTTCAAGAATATAGGAACCAAGGGTGTAAGAGAACTCAAAATATCTTCCAACAGTCAATACCTTGCATTTGCTGAAATTGAAAGGTAGTTCATTTCTAACTGACCAGTTCTGTAAGGCATCAAGGTCCAGCTGAAGCTGTCTGCAATCTTCAGTTGTGCGTACTTGCGTCCACAGCTTGATGTCATCCGCAAATAACAAGATTTTGCTGCGAACAAGTTTCGGTAAGTCGTTTACATAGATCAGGAAAAGAATCGGTCCACCCGTTTCTTAGTTCGACAATTCAAAACCACAATGATTCGAGTTTTATACGGTTCTATTGACAATAATAATAGACAACAACAATAGACAAACCTCAACTGTACCGGGTTGTACAAATGATGTGAGCCAAAAATGCTCAAAGTTTCCAAATGACAACAATAAATTCAGCCAATGCTGACCAGATAGACTGCCAAATAATAAATGCAAAGGAATAAAATTACCAATACAACAATCGTCTCTGTTTTCTCCAAATACCACAAGCAAAATATGTGGAATTTTAATGGCAGCCAAGCAATATAAATTACTTCAGTAAAACAAAACGGGGTATACAAGTGCATTAGGAAAATGTGTACACAAAAACAATGTAAGATGAAATTGTTGAGAATTAGGAAGAATCCAATTGTTCAAACAGAAAATAAGAAGGAATTACACACAAAAATTTCGTCATTTACACCTCCGGCCAAATTCCTTCTAAACCTGGTGTTCTGAATGAAATTAACTGATTGGTTCCGCCTCCCTACCCAACTACTCAATTTTTAACCCAAAAAACGCAAGACAAACGGCAAATGACTTTATTGAGTGGCGAGTCACACACGCCACATCGCATTGCTATCACTTTACATATGTGGCTTTTTATAAAGAAAACGTCTGCCAAACGTAGACTCACCACGTCCTCCAGCTTTGCTCGTGACCCTTCAAGAAGTTCGGGCTTGCCCTATTTGCGCCACCGCGCCAACCTCCGGGCCTTCGTCTTCTTGAGATCCTTCCAGCACACAAATTTTTCGTATATCGCGGGTAACCAAACCATTCTTTGTACGAACAACAACAGACCTGACTAAATTATCTTCGCTCACATGAATATCCACAACAATACCTAGTGGTCAAGCACGCTTCGGAGCTCCAACATTGTTCAGTAGTACGATATCCCCAACGAGGATATTACGTTCACGATGGATCCACTTCTGTCTTGTCTGTAGCAGTGGTAGATACTCTGACTTCCAACGCTTCCAAAAGACGTTCGCCAAGTGCAGCGATTGTTTCCAATTTCTCTTGTAACTGTCAACAAACCCATCTTCAGAACGCATTCCAACATTTGAGCGATTCAGCAACAAGTCGTTGGGACACAGAGAATGGGAGTCGATGTCGTCTGAAGAAATAGGAAAAAGCGGTCTCTTGTTCAGAATCCGCTCAACTTCAATCAAGGCGGTTTGCAGGGTCTCGTCGGATGGTGTTTGTTGTGCGCATGTAACATTCAAAGCACGACGAATTGATCTTATCAATCGTTCCCAAACACCTCCTCGATGATTAGAGTATGGAGGGTTAAAACACCATTTAATACTGTGTGAAGCTAGCCTTTCCGACAAACCGTCGCTTTCCAATCCTTTCAACCAAATACGCAGCACTCATTCAGCAACGACGAAGTTGGATCCGTTATCTGAATATAGGACTTGGGGTTTGGATCGACGACCAATGTAGCGGAAGAGTTCCATCAAGAAGGAATCGGTATCCATAGAATGGGCTACTTCTATATGAACAGCGCGTGACTGCAAGCAAGTAAACAAACTTCCATAATATTGTGGTGCTCACATCCCCATCCCTTACACACCACTACCGGTTTCAGGCTGTTTGCCATCGTCAGGTGGAGACAGTAAGATCAGGTTCAGTGAGCCTTGAAACAGTGGAAAAGCGGTAAACAAATTTATATTTGTATGCCACTGTTATATAGGGTTCTTACAAAGAACCACGATGTTCAAATACAGTATCACAAAGTGATTCCTGGCCAAGCACTCGAGGCGCATGTAATAGACCAAGTATTGTGGTGCTCACATCCCTATCCCTTACACACCACTACCG
>JACCGJ010022482.1:0-15062 GCA_013407085.1 Atriophallophorus winterbourni
GCTATGGCCCATGTGATCATCTTGAGATTACGATGGGCATCCACGGTATCTGGGTTTCGTTTAACCTAAAGCCTGGACATCATTGCCGGATGGTGTACAATAAAGCTTGCAGTATCCTGAGTCTTCTCAAAAGAATATTCCGGAGTTTTACGCCCGCCGCAACCCGACCCCGGGTGGTAATAACACGTATATACGTCCTGTTAGGGAATATTCCATCCAAGCCTGGGCACCATGGACTGAGGAAGGGGTATCGAACTACTCGTAGGATGTATCATCGTGCTACAAAGTTGGTCTCCGCGTACAGAAATTGCCTTCACAGATGGCGAAGTTAAAACTTAAACTTACACGATTTTACCCACGACGAGATACGTTAGTGACCTCAGGTTGACATTTTTAAAATAACTCGGCATTAACTGAAAACCACCACTAAAACTTGCTAAAGCCCAATGTCCTTACTCGAATACGAATACATTCAAAGGCTATAAGCATTCCGCAAATTTTTACTCGATGGATATTCGTAGATTTTTTTCTCGGTAACAATTGTTTCACTTGGAACTTTTTGCCTGAAGAAATCACACGTTCAGAATCTGTTGAGGTTTTCGCTTCCAAACTCGATGAGTTTATGACGAACCATGCGGTATGTGACTGTCCCTATTGATTTTGAGATATTTTATTTTTATTCCATATACCTTGTCATCCTGTGGTTATTGTTAAGCCTACTGCTTTTTCTGCGATGAAATCTGAGTTCTGAGTTCACGGTTGATATCCACCGGAAGGGACCAACAACATGAATCCTTAGAAGCCCCACAGTTTCCTAAGCATATCATTCATTGTCTTAGCCAATTATCCAGCATTCCCACTTCATTATATTCAACCATATTGATAGTATCACTACTCATACTTCACGAAACTCGATGACTTTGATTTCAATGTGATAATTCTTCACTGTTTTTCAAATACCTTCACTGCAATGTATTCTGTTTGAATCAGAACGATATTATTATTCTTATTTAGTCTTTCGATTAAAAATTTCAAAACTTCGCCCCCGTTTTCAAGATAGGCGTCGAGATGTCATGATTAGCCGCAAATATCTGCTGAGCAATTCATGACAAAAACGCTCGATTGCGGATAGAATGCCATTTTAAACGTGTATAGTTTCTTTATCCTGGTCAGGATACCCGCATGTCGTGATTGTGTGTGCTTCGATGTGGAGAGTGCTTTGTTGTGAATGCAAACTTAAGGTTGACTCACCCACTGATTAGTTACAGTTCTAGACACGTGTGCGCTGACCACACAAAACACCTTGATGTTTACTGAGCTGCTGACCTACAGGGACTCCAATGAGCGCGATTTCGGCAATGACTTGCTATCTTTACGATGATAATAAACGCTATACGGAGATACCTCTCGTGTCAGTATGAAGTACGAATTGTACTGTGCAACTGTCGAAACCTAACTGAGCCTGCGTATCATGTTGCACCCGGGTTAAATTTCCGGCAGCACTAATTGCCATTTATTGCGTTACGTACGCACCCCGGACTTACAATCCACTACCATTTTCTTACAGTATACTCTCATTAACGGTGGTGCTGCAAGGTTGAAATATCATTCAATGACCGTAATTTTTCGGGCATTGTTTCTTCACGTGCTGTTTTAATTGTGAAAGCAGCTCGAACTTTTGAGGTCACAAAATCGGCATCAGTAATCGTAATGGACCAAATTAAAAATTGAATTAAGGTCAAGCGATTATATCTGAATAATTGACTAGTTGTGTAGTGCACAACTTCGAAATGACGATGACGCCCGCCCCCCATTTTTTCCCAAAAGTTCTGTCGACAGAAATGCTGCGACTTAAAATCTCGAGCACAATAGCGCTCAATCTGTCGGCGAACGGGGGTGGGTTGAACTTATAATTCGTGCCTGTGCGGGCAGCTAGTTCACTGGTGTGTCATACCGAGATATTTGTGTTAAACTGACTGGTTAATTTAACCAACAAATACGGCATTGTCCCGACGAGTTGGGAAGAACTTGCTCTTGACCGCTCACTCTGGATACACTGTGTAAAGCGTCACGCCCAAGCTACGTAAGAGCAGATCCGTCTCTTAGCTGCTAAACGCAGGTAACGCCGCCGGCGCGCAACTGACGCACAATCGACCGAGTACTGTTTATCGTTGCGAGCGCTGAGGGAGAGATTGTCACTCCCGAATCGGACTGTTTAGTCATTCTAAATGCTACGGTATATGAAGCTATCGCGCGCGTGTGATGTACATCCATGGTCGATATCGACCGAAGGAGGACAACAAAGGTTGTCGATGTAGTTTCATCTTGACTTCAAAGGAAAAAATCCTCATGGGTGCTACAGATGTCACTGTTGCTCAGATTTGTTTCAACCAGATAGGTTTAAATAAAATGGCATCTGTGATGGGATTTACGTGCATGGGACGTGACAACCCACAATCCAGCTCATGAACATGAATATGCACCCATTTACTTACGCACTTTGGCACTTCGTTCGAGACAGAAACATTACTTTCAAGCTGTTTTCCTTTTGAAGATATTCTAGAAACAGTTATGCGACAGCACTTTTCATCATAAGATGGACATATCAATATTATCATAATCAATACTACTTTCCTGTTGCACTGCGATCTCAAATATCAGGTACGTTCAGAGTAAATATACATTGCATTGTGGTGCTCACATCCCCATCCCCTACACCACTTGCCTTCAAGAAGGTCTTTATATCGAAGGTCCTTTATTCCATTTTCATTAGGATAACTTTGTGGAAATGAACATCGTATTGAAGAATTATGCCCAAATTTATTTATATTTTCTGTAAATAATTTTAGGCGTAATTTGTAAAGATTTTACTTTATGTTTCAACATTAGTTTTAAAGTAAATTAAAAAAAGCATCATCTTAAAATGTAGATGGTTCGAAAGAGATACCGGGTGCTGCAAGTTTGATATATTTTTCTGGTTAGTTGCATGGATAGGTTCCATCCATTTAAATGATGCATGGCTCGTCGAATTATACTTATCCAAAATGTTTGAAAAACGTTTTAAAACAGAATCCTTTGTCATTACGTATCAGTGGCCTCGATGCACTCTTTTGTGGCATTTTCGTGCCAACGTGGCGCTCCTAACCGATGTTTTTATCATGGATATGATATAGGAGCGAACAGGAAGCGTTTCAAATCAATCTTGATATGACGATAGTAGGCGGACTAGTACGCGCGCTACGACCACTGACAGACAAGTGAGGCTATGGTCCAATAGGGCAGAATCGCACATGTGCTAAGTAAAGCATAGGTTGTGTTCTGTGATCACAAGGGATGTTAGCTCTCTAATAACTAAACGTTTTATCAGTTGTCTTGGATCCAATCTGTGGATCGGTCATTCGAGGTTAAGCTGTGCCCATTTAATTCACGATGCCTTCCAAGTATTACTTTGTTTGAATCTTTTCCACTGTTTCAAGGCTGACTGAATCCGAACATACTGTCTCCCTCTGATGACGGCAAACAGCCAGAAGCTAGTTGTGTTTGTACGTGCAGTGGCCGTGACACTCCTGGAAACTAGTCATTTCCATTTTTTTCGATTAAATTAGATCCATTGTCTTGATCGGCTGCCCAAAAGTTGGCTGTCCCAACGTGATTAATGGTGTTTTGTTAGTAAAACTTGTCTATAAATACATCGTGTTTTTATTGCAAGTGTGTTCCAAGTCAATCGACCCATTCACTCATAAACTGATACTACTTTGACCAACTTTTATCTGATGCACTTCTGTGTTGTACTGTTTGGGATTCAACAACCTTGTGCCATACATTCGTGATTATAAGAAAAACTAAGTGGTGTATCGTATTTACGCTTGCTAAACCAAGTCACCTCGCCGTTGCAATGGCGGGCAGATATTGTCGAAAACAGGCTACTGTTAACCCCATTTCATACTGTTTCTGGCACTTCTCTGACTTTCCAATCGTTCCACTTTACGGTGTGGCTCCAAAACTTTTGAAACGCCAACTTCTGTGCTGTTCGGACGATTTCGTAGACGCTTTTGTCGCAATAGTGCAGAACATACAGGCCGAACTCTCAATGATGGAAATTTTGAGAATATAGAACGCATGCTTAAAAAAGTTCATTTACATATATCTCCATCGCACACCCCACGACCGGTTTCGTGCTGTTTGCACTCATCAGGTATGGACAGTAGAATCAGGATCCGCATGCGCATGCGTTTCGATTTTTTTAGGAATATTAGCTCAAACCGATATTATCGCAATACAATTGCTTATTCCTTTTCCGAATTTAAGGAGTTATGAATGTTATGCTGGACTGTTTAGATTATACCGAGCCTCAATTGTTTCGGTCTCGGAGACCACCGTACAGATAATGGTGAGCTGTTTTTGATAAACCATGTGCATTTCTGATATGATGGACTCGCGTTGATTCATTGCTTCTCTTTACAACTGTTGGAGGATCTCAATTGGGTGTCTTTTTGTTCAATCTCTCCAAACACAATAACCGAATTTAAGTAAAGTTTACCTCAGCTGCAACATAAACTGCGTGTCAATGATAAACGTTGAAAATTTCGTTGGTGTCGTGCTACCGAGGGAAAGAATGGCTTAACCGCTTATCAAATATCAAGGTTTCTACCTATGCGAGCAGCTTCTGGCAAAACAATTCTGTAATAGTTTTGCTGGCGTCTTCACCATTCTCAATAAACTTATGTTTAAATTAGATATCATACTGACCAAAGTAATATGTTGCCCACATCCCCCTCACTTACACACCACAGGTTTCTGGCTGTTTGCCGTCATCAGGTGGAGACAGTAAGATGAGGTTCAGTGAGCCTTGAAACGGTGGATAAGTGGTAAATTAAGTTATACTTGACTGCCACTGTTACATAGGGTTCGTACAACAAACCACGGTGTTCAAACACAGAATCACATAGTGATTCCTGGTCAAGCACTCAAGGCGCTTATGGATGACCAACGTAATATGTTGCTCACATCCCCTCACTTACGCACCACTACCGGTTTCTAGCTGTTTGCCGTCATCATGTGAGCCTTGAAACCGTGGATAATTGGTAAACAAAGTTATAATTGACATACTGGTTTAAAGACTGGTTCCCATTTGCTCTCAGTCAGCAGAAAGAAGAGAATCGCGCGCAACGCAGTCTTTGTTTAACTGTACACAAACTATGAGCATGGTTTTGTTTCTTCAATGGACCGAACTGTCTTCCACTTCAAAATATCAAAATTTTGAAAGTATTCATATGCGCAAAACACGGCCGATTTCGTGCTGTTTGAGCTCATCAGATATAATAGCAAGATTGGAATCCGCATACCCCTGACACAGTGAATTCCACTTTGTTTAACATACACATCTGTTTAATAGTCGATAGATGTTGCTCATCATGATAATTGAAATTAAGCGGGACCCGCTATGAGATGTTTGATCTGTAGGTTACCAATTGATTTCAGTTTGTTCGACCAACCTCATCCATTGTGTGAATTTACAGTTGAGCACAATAGCTCGTCTAGCAAATTCAAGTGGCCTAAAATTTTGCTCCATTGAAATACTCTTGCTTTCCAACATGACTACACGGAAATGATCATTATGTTTGTATGAACTTGCTTGATTGTTCACACAACCCTCGATTTGATGCAGGTTACAACTTGTCTCGGTGGTACAATTACACAAACTGACCTGAATTGCCATAAAATGAAATTTGAAAGCCATTGTTAAGAGCAGTATTTGGTAACGTTTCGCCTCTGACACAGAAGCTTCGTCAGAACAGGGAACGTAATTGAACATCACTCCATCCGCCAACTCTAATTGGTCCCATCAGTTATCAGCCTATTGAAATCCTATGGATGTCAAAACACCTGGAAGCCAATTTTAAAGTGGTTCAAATATAGAATCACTGAGTGATACCTTGCCAAGCATGATACTATTAAATGAAGCTTATGAATGGGTTTCTTCTGGTAATAAAAACATTGGCTTTTCCACTTTCTGTGGCCAAGACATTGCTGTCTTCCATTATATGACACATCTAGGAAGCTCATCACCAAAATTCTCACCCTGCGGTAGCTTGTATAGTTGGGGGAGCGTTATACATGGGCATCCATGGAGCTCAGGTCTCTCGCACCTACTCCATTGTTGGAAAGATGTAGACATTCATTATCCACTGTACTTTACTAATGAGTTCGCTGAGTAAATAAATGTAGTAAACTTGATGCTTGCAAGCACAGTGATACCGGTCATGAGATGTGATCACACGGCAGGTGTGATAATCATGAATGAAGAATACGGTGATTTGCAGATGAATTCATGTCTAATTCGTGCACATGTTTAAATCACAGTTCGATTCAGTTAAAAACGAGCGCAAAACAAATTGATATTCAAGAGAATTTTTGCTAATGATGACTTGACGTTTGAATCAAAATAATACGAGGTCAACAAACACCCGAGCTTGTACATTTGCTCAAATTTCTGTTCGGTGAGACAGGCGTTCTAATTTCATGGCGTAAAATTATTATTTCGCATACAAATAAACCACACGCTTTGTGTGGTCAAAGCCTATTTTGCAACGCTTTAACGACTAAGCCTTGTTCAATAAACATTTTGTTCGTTTTCTATCATGAAAACATTTCCTATAGCACGTCGCACAATTGAATTATTTCGATTCTAGGTGCAGACAAGTTCATTGATTTATCGATCGTGTGTGAGATCAGTACGTTACGAATTGCGTCTCCATTTCGTCAAACCTGCTAAACTAAACGATTGCACTGACGGATAATGTACATGTGTGAATGATGTGGTCGATATGTGATGAACATAAAATACGTCATTATCGATTTTTAGAGTCTATTCTCACTAGACCAATTTGGTTCAATTATTGTGAAATAACACGTTGGAAATGCCAGCCCATCTTGTTTGAACGCATATCACAGCGAATATGTGAGTTTCAAATTCGATGCTAGGCAACGGGTAATTGTTCTGACATCAAGATTAATTAATTAAACTGTTTGATGCAGGCACTGAAATTCTGGGGCTGCGTTTTGGTGGTGGTAACACGTGCTTCCTAGCGAATTTCTATGTGGTTGTAAATGAACACTGAATTCATGATCTCTAGCATGCAAATGTATAAAAAGTAATTGTGAGTGAGACCATATTACTTGTGCTGATCAAACGGAAATTTCCCTACAAAGATTGCAATATAATAAACCATTATAATACATGAAATCTGTTTCCAGTTATTTTCCGCTCTAGAAAGGAAAAAATTGAAATTGCTAACCAGACAATTATGTTAGTGGCCTGAAACTGATGCCAATATACGTGCGAATAAATCCGCCAAATACTGTCTCGAGCCCGGTTGCAAATACTGGAGGGTTGAGCGTGAAAAATCTTCTAGCCACAGAAACGCCAACAAGCATACTAACAGACAACATGGACATGAGAGAATGTGGACACCCAGCTGAAAGGTGTACGAGGTCGGGCGGTGAAAGTCAGAGTCATCTGGAATCCGTCGGGCCGATCACCTTTGTCCCCACCAGGACCTCCACTATCAATTCAATTTAATGGTCTAAAAAGCACATAGCCTTACAAAACACCACAGAATAATATGGGAATTACGAATAACATGGGTAGTAAAAACGGGATTTGTTTGCTTACTGATCAGTTCAAGAATCAGGTGAAAATACATAGGGTAGAAATTGTTTTCAACCGGTTAGATGGGGTAAAGATGTATAGTTTACGTCGATGCAGGGGTTCCAAGCTTTTATGGTGCAGAATATATAGGTTGGATGTTTGGATTGGTCGCCATATGGAACGTCCGGACCATGTATGAGACTGGAAGGACAATGCAAGTTGCGACAGAGATGAGGAAGTATAACCTCGCCGCTTTGGAATCAGCGAGTCAAGATGGATTGGTTCATTTCAGATGTGGATTAATGTTGTATCAGGCCACGAGTAGGAAAATGCCGCACACACTCAGGGAGTGGCTCTGATGCTTTCCAAGTCGGTTTAGAGAGCGCTCATTGAGTGAAAGGCTCACGGATCATGACAGCCTTTTTCTATGCAAAAATAAGAAGATCAACATGGACATAAATTAGTGCTACGGCTCAGCACACGACTGTAGAGAGGAGGAGAAGGAAGATTTTTACAATAGACTGTCAACCATCATACATGACAGACCAAAGGAGGACGTCGTCATTTTAATGGGTGACTTAAACGCCAAGATTGGCAGTGACAACCGAGGGTATGAGGAGATTATGGCGCAACAAGAACTGGGTGAGATAAAAGACAACGGCGAGAGATTCGCCGACATATGTGTTGCAAGCAACCTGGTCATCGGAGGAAGTGTTTTTCACCACAGCAGGATACACAAGGCGATCTGGGTGTCACCAGAACAGATCGATCGGGAAGAAGTCTCGACGCAACTTTCAACATGTATGCGTCAAACTATGAGCTGACGTTGCTTCCGACCATCATATACTTGTTGCCAAGTTGAAGAAAAACTGGATATTGGAGTGCAGCCAACGACAGCGCTACAACACCGCTATGCCGAAAGACAGTATGAAGAGGAGTTCAAGGTTAACCTCTTCAGCAAGGCTCGGAAAGGGCTGCTCGAAAAAGAGACGAAACTGAAAGAAGCGGTTATCTCAACACGTCAAGAAGTACTGGGCCCAAAAACATACACGCACAAGGAATTTATCTCAGCAGGAACGCTACAGAAGATAGAAGAATAATCTTCAGAAGCAAATAGAGTTGTCAAGCATATCATCAAAGCATACACGCGATCAACGTAGAGACAGTGGCCATAGAATCAGAAGAAGCCGTTCATCATAACAACACCAAGAAACAATCATAAAAGTTTGACAAGCCAGAAAGGTAATTGAGGAACAGATATAGAGAAGCATATCTGTTGGGTGAGGCGTCCTCATCCATGACACGTGCGACCTTGGTAATGTTCTTATCCGAACATTGCGGATGCATGCTGTGACACGTTGTAACCTTACGCTTCCATGTCCTTACCGCTTACTTCGCACAACCCTTTGTGTTTTCTATATAAACACTGGCCCTGTCCAGCTCTAGGACCTGTGTCCTGAGTCTCGGCTTGGTCATTTAATAGCCACACGGTTTTGTTCTGTTCTCTGTCTCCGTGTGCTTCGTCTCTCGTATCATCTCGTTGATCACCTGGCACAACTATCTCTCGAACCCATTACATAGCAATAGCAGACGAAGAAAGACAGAAAAAGAGTTGGATTAAGCATATTCAGGGGCATTCAACAGACCAGCTCTTTCAAATTAAACCGGAAATATTACCAGCTGAAAGCGATCGGCCAATCAGGTACTGTACACTCATGAATGAAGAGATTCGAGTCGCAATTGAAAAGTTAAGAACGGCAAGGCTACAGGACTTGACAGCATCCCGGCAAAAGCGCTAATGTCGGACTTCAAGACCAGTGTGGAGTTCCTACAACCACTATTCTGCAAGAACGTCGAAGAAGAAGTACCAGCTGAGGGAGAAGAAGGCTACCTCATCAAACTTCCCTAGAAATTTGACTTTAGTTTTTGCTCCAACTGCTGAGAGGTAACGCTGCTGCCTATCCCAGAGAAAGTGTTTAACCGCCTTTGGCTGAACGGAATGGAAGACTCTGTTGACCCACATCTTCGTAACCAACAAGCCGGCTTTCGAAAAGAGATATCGTGCATGGACCAGATCGCAACCCTACACATCATTCTGGAGCAGGCCCTGGAACGGAACTCGTCTCTGTATATCAAGTTCATAGATTTTGAGAAGGCGTTTGACAACGTCGATAGACTGACCCCCTAGAATTATTCAGACACTACGGAGAACCAAAAAAGATCACCAACATAATCAGTAAGTCATATGAACGATTGACCTGCAGAATAGTGCATGGCAGACAACCCACTGGCATCTTCGAAGTGAGAACCGGAGTGATGCAAGGCTGCTTACTCTCCCCGTTCCTGTTATTGCTGGCCATAGACTGGATAATAAAGATATCGACAGACCAGAAGGGGGCGGCATCCAGTGGACACTTTGGAAAGAGTTGGACGACCTTGAATTCGCCGACGATCTGGTTCTTCTCTTCCACACCCAACAGCAGATGCAAGAAAAGACTAGCATCGTTGCGGCTTACTCAACTAGACTGGACCTCAACTTCAACAGAAGAAAGATTGAGGTGTTTAAGAACAACGCATCAAACACGACCCATCACAGTCCAAGCCGAGGCTCTGGAAGAGGTGGACAGTTTCACCTATCTCGGCAGCATCATGGACAAGCTTGGAGGAACGGATACATACGTCAGAACCCGCATCGGTAAAGTCCAAGAAGCCTTCCATCAGCTGCAGTACGTCAGGAGATCTAGCGAGATATGCCTTACCACCAATATCAGGCTCTTATTCATCAACACCTGCCTCAGGACGATCCTAAGGATCCACTGGCAGGACAAGATCAGTAATGAACAAGTGTAGCAACGAACGAAGCAGCAGCCTGTTGACAAAGACCTACTTCAGAGACGGTGGTGATAGATTGGCCACATCCTCCGCAAACCTGCGGAGACAATCAGACAATCCCTTACTTGGAAGATGAAGGGAAGGTGACCTAGAAATACCTAGAGCCGAGACATGGATGCAGACGCCGAGCAGATGGGAAAAAACGTCGGGACAGCTGGAGAGGCTCGCCCATAATCGTGATGCCTGGAGAGAGATGGTTGGTGGTTTATGTCACAGACGGGACCAATAGCTGAATTAAGTAAGTCAGTATACGGTCGAATGCTTCCCCTTGAAATTCCTGTTCACACAAGTTGTTTCGTTGGATTTCGAAATGGATTCCATGGATTTAGGCTTGTGGGGCATTCTTGAAGAAATACTTTCCACTTATAATCGTCGATTCATATTCAAAATGGTCAGGATTAGTCCCGATTACTAACTCTGCACTATTCTTTCATTACGAAAATCCTTCAGCCGTGAAGGTGTCTATAGCTGTTGTGAGTGATATTGGAAACCATTTCTCTGCTTCACGTGTTACTCAATTGTTACATTTATTTGGCTGCCGGCATTTGTTTACTGCACCCAGACATCCACATTCGAATAGATTAGCAGAAAACTTTGTGGGTAAGCTGCAAGGTTCTATTTTATGTTGTTCTCCAAGCACGTTTGATTAACGTGATCGTTTTATTGACAATTTATGGCTTTTGTATCGTAATATTAAACATTCTACCACTGG
This sequence comes from Atriophallophorus winterbourni, assembly GCA_013407085.1. Taxonomy (NCBI): domain Eukaryota; kingdom Metazoa; phylum Platyhelminthes; class Trematoda; order Plagiorchiida; family Microphallidae; genus Atriophallophorus; species Atriophallophorus winterbourni. The sequence goes on from JACCGJ010022482.1 coordinate 11,256, forward strand.
AAATACATCATTTGTTTTATCCACATCTCGATCCTTGAGATCCCATTTTCTCAAACTTGGATCAGCTGGACTATCATATTATCGTGGAGATGATTACCGTCCAAGAAATCGTATTGTAGTAGACGAAATCAGAAGATCTTTTATGGAAATACATGATCAATAAGACGTACATCAATGACCCGCTTAACCCGGCATAAAGATTCCCCTCACGTAGACCGGCCGCGCCTATTAAGGGTGACATTGTGAAATAAATCTGAAATGGAAGAAGTCATCCTCAATGCGTATCTACTCGGTGCTTGTCCCGGTTTGACCTGCCGAGTACAAGCCGACATACCTTGGTGGGAAAGGAAAGGTCAATCCACTCGTCGAGACCACTCTACTTCACGTAGTTTAATATTCCTCGGTGTCCCCGAAAATGTTGATGTAGTATCAGCATCGGAATCAAAGCAACATGATTTGAAGCAATGGTTATACATTGCCAATGCTATTGGATCTCGTGATTCCATTGTCGTAGATAATTTTAGAATACCCAGATCCTCCAACTACAAAGGCAATGGGCCCAGTCCTCTGACTTTCAAACGACTGAAATGGCTATCGCTATGAACACCGACTGGAAATCTAACCGCTCAAAACTGCCACCAGACGTGAGACTAAGTGTCCCCAAGCGTGTTCCCTCACTGAAACCCAGAGAACCATCGCAACCACAGCCTGATTGCAATCTTGTTATTGACCGTTCAAATGTTACCCCAAAAAACGAAAAGGGTCCGGTTCATCGCGAGTCGGACCAATAGCTACAGTACACGATTCGACATTGTGTAAGACAAATACGATCATCAGGTGCATATATACAAATGCTCAGTGTTTAACCAACAAATTAGCTGAACTATGTGAGCTTTGTGATAGACTTTCACCCGATTTGGTTGCAGTTACAGAGACTTGGTTCCAGCCCTGCATGACTGATACTGAGCTTTTGATTCCGAAAATGTCACTACTTCGTCGCGATCGTGATCGAAGATCCGGTGGTGGAGTTGCAGTCTACTATCACGAACGTTTAGCGCAGTGTAACGTCATCGATCATCCTGACCTCAGCCTTCCTGATACGATGTGGTGTTCAGTAAAGCTAGTCAATGGAGATGAATGTACGATCGGCATCATTTACCGCTCGCCATCATCCGAAATCTCATACAATGATAAGCTCATCGAATCATTGCAACACATCACAAGATGCCAGACTATGCAATTGCTAATCATTGGCGATTTTAATCTCCCGCCTCTGTTTTCGAGAGGTGAGCACTCCCTGCATTCGTTTGAACATAAATTCAAGGAGGTTATAGAATTTGCTTCACTACACAATCACGTTAACCAGGCAACTCGCTGGCGGGGTCTTGACCAACCTTCAACCCTTGACCTTGTCTTAACGCCTGAGGCAACCGCAGTAGAGGGTATACAATACCTGGCACCACTGGGAAAGAGTGATCATGTTGTGCTTTTGTTTGATTATGTATGTAGTGCGGAACGATTGTGTGAACAGACGAAAGTCATAAGGAAAATACAATTTGAAATCTTAAATATCAGTCTCCGGGATGCATACACTCATGATTTTGATTCAATGGATCCTGGCTCATATTACAATTCGTTTCTAAATTATCTCAATTCGAAGATTTACGAAAACTCGATTTTTGTACCACACAAATGCAGCTACAACCACCAGTTTGTTATTCGGAGTAGAACGAAGAAATGGTTAGCTGTTAAGCGAGAGTCTTGGGTAACTCATAAGAAGTTTGGTACGGAAGAAACTTGGAAACGATTCTGTAAGATACGGAATCAAGTCACTACTCTTGTAAGAGAAGATCGCATGCAATTCCAATGGAACTTGCTTAAGAGAATGGAAAAGAATCCTAAGCTTCTCTACAAGATAGTAAATGAACGATCAAAGATCAAACCAGGTGTATTCTCTGTACTAACACCTCATGGATTGACCCACACTGCCCAAGATACCGCCGACTCTTTAGCAACGTTTTACTCATTTGTCTTCAATCCCAAGCGTTGTATACCATATCAACTTTCATCAAGTTCACCACATTTCGAATTATTAAGTGAAATGACTATCAACGAATACATGGTTGAGCGGGAACTTTGTCGACTAAACGAAAAGAAGTCCCCTGGCGCAGACAAAATTACCCCCGCCGTACTTCGCATGTGTCGCGTTGCTTTGACTGCTCCTCTCACTCGCATATTCAATCTCAGCTTAAATGAAGGAAAAATACCACCGCAATGGAAACAGGGATGATAACTCCTATTTATAAAGGCGGTAGCCGTTCAGACACAGCAAACTATAGACCGGTAACGTTACTTCCGGTGATCTCCAAATTAATGGAACGCATTGTGACTGCGCGCATAAGAGAACATTTTGAAAACCAAAATATTTTGACCGCAGCACAACACGGTTTTCGAAGAGGTCGTTGCTGTTTATCTAACCTTCTTACAACGTTCGAGGATTGGACCAAGGCACTAGACGAAGGTGAGGCGGTACATGCTTGCTACATCGATATTTCCAAAGCTTTCGATAGAGTCAACCTTGACATTCTAATTAAAAAGCTCGAATCCTATGGAATAACGGGAATAATGCTGAATTGGATAAGGGACTATCTTACTGATAGACACGTCCAAGTTCGCTTTGGCAGCACCTTATCTAGAAAAATAGACGTCACGTGTGGAGTTCCGCAAGGCTCGGTGCTTGGACCTCTTCTATTCTTGGTGTATATGAACGATATTGTAGAGGATATTGGCTGCAACTTGATATTATTTGCCGATCATATTATAATATGGAAGCGTGTCAGGTCTGTTAATGACTGTATGGCATTACAACGGGATCTAAGCATCTTATTTCGTTGGTCCCAGTTAAATGAGTTACCATTTAACCCTGCGAAATGTAAAATGCTGCAGCTGGGGAAATCTCTGCACCACACGTATCAGCTTGGCACGCAAGATCTCGTCTGGACCACAGCAGAAAAAGATCTGGGTATCTGGGTTTCGTTTAACCTTAAGCCTGGACATCATTGCCGGATGGTGTACAATAAAGCTTGCCGTATCTCGAGTCTTCTAAAAAGAATATTCAGGATTTTTACACCATAAACCCTACCCTGGGTAATTAGCACGTATATACGCCCTGTTATGGAATATTCCATTCAAGCCTGGGCACCATGGCTGAGGAAGGATATCGAACTACTCGACAGGATTTATCATCGTGCTACAAAGTTGGTCTCCCGGTACAGAAATTTGCCTTTCACAGAGCGAATGTTAAAACTGAACCTACAAGATTTTACCCAACGGCGGATACGTAGTGACCTTATGTTGACCTTCAATATCCTGCATTCTGTAAACCATCCCCTTAAACACTTGCTAAAGCCCAATGACTCTACTAGAACACGAACACATTCAAAGGCTTTAAGCATTCCGCATTCTCGATTGGATATACGTCGTATTTTTTTCTCCGTAAGAATTTGTTTCACTTGGAACTATTTGCCTGAAGAAAGCACACGATCAGAATCTGTTGAGGTTTTCGCTTCCAAACTCGATGAGTTTATGACGAACCATGCGGTATGCGAATGTCCCTATTGATTTTTGAGATATTTTATATTTTTTTTATATTTTTATATGTTCCATATACCTTGTCATCCTATGGTTATTGTTAAGCTTAATGCTTTTTCTACTATACAATTTTCTGAGTTTGTGAGTTTCTGAACTGTATTGTGAATCTGTTTTTTTAAATCGACCACTTTCGTGCGTATCATCTCATCTCCATCG
>JACCGJ010022484.1:0-10324 GCA_013407085.1 Atriophallophorus winterbourni
CACAAACGTTGTGACCTCTGATTGGTTGATTATTTGATTGGCTAAAATTATTCTCAATAACGTTCTGACATCTGATTGGTCGGTTATTTGATTGGCTAAAATTATTCATTCTGGGTCAAATAAAACTCCTCGCAAGTGATCAGGGATCACTTTGGTAATAATGAGCGCTAACGATATCACTGAGCTTTTTCAGCATACTATTGGTAACCGGTTGTTCGAAAGTCTCGAGGAATTGATCCACATGCTTGCAGAATTCACTCGAGTTTCCGGGACCCACTATTCCAAACGATCTTCGAAAAGAAATTCAGCGGGCGAGCTGACATTCATGAAATATGAGTGTCAACGAAAAGGATCCGTACAGAGGCCTACACTTGGAATTCGTCGTCGAACTTCCACCGCAACCAATTGCGAAGCTTTTTTCAACATTGGTCGCCATGGCGTGCAATTTCGGACTACTACTAGTAACATGGTCCATAACCATGAATTACTAACTGGTGAAGCCGGATCGTGGCACTCCCGAAACAGACGACTCACTCCTTCGGAACTGCATGCCATTCAGCCGTTGCTTGAAAGCGGAACCCCGTCATACAATATTCGGTATTATGTGAATGCTCGGTTCCAGAAGAATCTTAATGGCTGCGATGTTGTGAATATGCGTCGTCGAGTTCTGGCAGGACGAAACAATCCCGGTAATAGTTTTTGAAATGAAATTTCAATGAAATTTTAATTAGTGAATATACTTATAATAATCCATTTTTCATAGCCTATATTCGTCGCATGGAAGCTGAACTGAACGTCGATGGAAAGGCAAGGGTATTGCTGGACGAAACCGACAGGATGACGCATTTCGTGTTCTGTACAAAGGAGATGCTAAGTTTTTTAATCGTTTTTCCGATTTTATTCTCATCGATGGTACCTTCCGTACCAATCGTGAGAAATATTTTCTTTATCAATTGATGATCGTAGATGGCTGCCGGAAGAGTCTTCCTGTAGCAATAGGTTTTCTGTGGCGGGAGACAACAGAGGATATTCGGACATTCCTACTTACCTTTATTGAATTCGTCGGTGATAGGGACGCCGTTCGTGTTATTATGTCCGATGGAGCCCCTGCGATAGCGAATGCAGTTGAAGACGTTTTTCCCAACGCTTCACATTTGCTTTGCCGAGTGCACATTATTCGGAATGTCACTCGCCGTAACCCCCAGAGGGAAGCTCTTAAATGGGTGTACGTAGCAATTAGTACCAGGAGTTTATGGCGGTACGCCTTTGCGTTAATCAATGTGCAAAGAGCGGATCCCGTGTTCTTTTCATACTTCAAAGGGCAATACTGTGGCAGCTCCCGTAAGTGGGCAAATGCTCGCCGTCCTAAGGTATCTACTTACGGTATTGGGGACACGAACATGGTAGAGGTGATGCACAAATGTTTAAAAATGAATCGCCTTAGTGGTAGGATCGCTATATGGGAGGCCATTCGGATATCCCAAATCGGAGTTGGGTATCTTATCTGGCACCGACAACGCGAAATTTATTCGAATAGCATGATGCGGGTCCGCGTCCCCAACCACTCGGAATTAGATTCCCTGTGCGATGTTCTTATGTCATACGCCGTAGACCTCATATCCGCCAACGTAACTGCTTCAACAGTTACTATAGTAGGCTCAACGGAAATTATGGTTCTTGTTAGGGACTCGCGGGTTTGGGAGGTGTGCTGCTTAAACTGGAAGTGCACATGTACATTTTTCGTTGATCAATGTTTGCCATGTAGGCACGTGCTTGCTGCGGCAATATTGAAAAACTTTGATGTGTCGTCACTCCCGCTTTCCAAGCGCTGGTTAAAGATTACTAATGACGTAATGCGAGTAGAATTTTCTTCTGCAAACGTTCTCAGGCGAACTAATCGCGTGTTCTCATCGGGTCAATCTTACGCACAAGAATTATTAAATCTTTTGCGCCGCAAATTAGAGCCACCATACGTCAATCTGTTCCTGCGTTGTTTCAATAACTTCTTAAATACGACTGGTCCTTGTCCAATGCCTCCGTACAATTTAACATTAGACCTTGACACTATGCCACTCGAGTCCCTACGTTATGACACTCTTCCAGTGGAAACATTATTGAATATAGAGCCCAGCGACGTCAACAGTCAGATATCGTCTCCGGTAGCCAGTTACGACGAAGAAGCAACGATTCTCGCTGTGGAAGGCAACGTTGTTCGGGTATTAGGCGTTCACGATGGCCGGATCAACGATCGTGGACGGGCAGCTTCTTCTCACAACCCAATCCCATCCACCTCTCGACTACCTCCAGTAGATCTGGATGAGTTCTTAGGCCACGATCAAGTATATGGTCAGTGTGGTTCTGATGAACCACCGGAATTTGCTGGAAGAACAATAGAATGGGAGCAATGCCCTTATTGTAACCAATGGTATCATCTCCACTGTTTAATTACCCCCCCATTTGTGACTGATAAGTGGTGCTTCGATTGCATGCAAAAATTTTAATGAATTTTTAATATAATTTTACACAGTTAACTATGATCTAATCTATTTATGATGAGTATTAGTGTCCAGTAATTAGCGATGGGATTCGAACTCGTTCTCTGCGTTTCTGGAATCGTTCGAAAATGTGATTCGTGATCACTATCCACGTGTAAGTTCGAAATATTTTTTCGTTATCATGATGACCTGTTTGGTTTTGTACCAGTCAATGGGCTGGCATCACTAAATTCCATGCAGCTTCACTAATGGAACGTTCGATAATTGGTCCTCTTCTATTCCTGATTTTCATCGATGACTTGTCCTCTGAATTGAAGTGCCGATACTTCATTTTCGCGGATCAACGGATGGAGATACCTTGATGCACGACCTTGAACGAGTCATAAATTGGTCATACCAGTGGGATCTCCCACTGAACCTAAAGTAAACTATACAAATTTACCCTATCAAACCGGTTGAAAACAATTTCTGCTCTATGTATTTTTACGTGATTCCTGAACTAATCAGTAGGCAAACAAACCCCGTTTTACTACCTATGTTATTTGTAAATCACATATTATTCTGTGGTTTTTGTAAAGCTATGCGCTTTTTAGACCATTAAATGGAATTGAATGTTTAACATTGGGAATAGAGTTTATGTGCGGAATATACGATACAATATGGAGCATTGGTTATCAGGAACAATAGTCAGTAATGTTAGAAAAGTTATAAACAAAGTATAAGTTGGTAACCTAATATGGACACGCCATATCAATCATTTAAACAGCAGTATCATTAATTTTAATTGATTCAATTTTATTGATTGTTATTAAAACACTCGCCACATATGGCCAGGTGTATACCTTATTACCAAACCAAAGTCGGAATTCAAAATTCTCTAGTTACGAACATTTTAGCCTCACAACTGTCATGAGTGATAACGCGACCGACGTCTCTGGTTCACCTGTTAATCAGCGGCTACATTAGCTTGGTTACAAGCATATGTTTAATACACCCAGTCATGGATTAGTCGGAACATTAATAGGTACGCTAGAACGTTCAATTCCATATTGGTCCAAAACTACATTTATTGAACTTTGTTGTTTATGGACAATTTCTTGCGTCAAATCGATAATAGTTATTCATAAATAGGATCTATATGTGTAAGCAGTTAACTATCAATGAAAGTCAGCATTATAAAAAACGATCGTTTCACAGGAATCACATATGCGTAGTTGTGATTTGTGTAACACGATTTAACTATCATTTCAATGCACTCGATAATTGTATTACTTATCAACGGCTGTTAGCTCTGTATTCTCCGTTTTAAACTTATATATCATGATATTTCACATATAGATTAAGTATAGCATATTGCGTTATTATACCGTACAACAAAATAGATACTCGTGCATATAATTTACTAATCCTGCCATTCAAACGAGCTTTGCTATAGACAACCCGAATTTTTAGTTTAACTTTCTTGGCGATCAGGCCTTTCTACTTTTGATTTGTAAGTAATCGCACAAAATAAATTTGTTTTTTCTAATATACACAAACCATAAAAACTTTAGCGTTCGTTCATTGACATCTGATTTGTCGGTTATTTCATTGGCTAAACTTATTCTGAACGATTTTGTGACAATTTCGTCAGCTTGGATTGGTCAGTTATTTGATTGGCTAAAATTATTCATTCACACAAACTACACAAACTACACAGGCCAAACACGACCAACACAAACAACACCGTTTTGTGGTAAATACTGTTACCGTTGTTGATGAAACGCACGCCACTCTCGCAGTCGTGGTGTTGTTATTTGCATCATCATCATTCAGTTCTGGAACGCCATGAATAAAAATGTTTTTCTTGTCTTTATCCAACTTCCAGTTAAACCTCGTTTCCTTGCCTTGTCGTTCAACCCTGTGGTTATTTTTAAGCTACGCTTTTACACAACAAACCATTGAACCCATGACGCCCGTAAATATGCGGATGGGTGAATTGCTGTTGCGCAAAGTGTATGCAGAGAGCAATACTGATTATACATCATTCATTGATGTTAATGTGACGCGCAGTATTCTAGGCTCGCCTATATGTACTGATTTAGGATGTCTGGACAGCATGAAATGTTTTCGGCCTCTGCTGAAACCTTCATTGAGTCACATGGTTCGCCACAGTTGTGCATCTTGCACCTGGCGAGTTTTGTAACAAGGTGAGTTTGCCTCCGACACGTTAGTGCATATCACGGTTAGCGCCTCTTTGCTACTGGAGCTTACTGCTGTGGCCACTCTTCACTGCTTTGAACTTGGCACGAGTGTTGCCCTCTGCAATCCCCGGAATGGACTGAATGGTTGTGAACGTATAATCAGTGCAGATCATCGTCATCATGAAGCACAAATCTTGAGACAGACAATAGTCATCAATTCAATATATATTTTGGTACAAAAAGCTATTAGCTTAAAATAGAACCACAGGATAGTCAGCACAGGGGGTCGGGTGGAGTCCATGAAATTGGGTTTCGGTTACCAAAGTTCCGTAAATGGTGGGGTCAGAGGAAACACAGGGTAGTCAATACAGGGGAGGATGGATTGGCGTCAATTCGTATGTAGGTCTGTAAAAGAGAAAATGGGTGCAGCATCGGGAACAAAAAGAAATGTGCGAAGTTAAATTCAAATTTTCTGAGAATGATATAGGTAAGAGTCAAGGCGTTCTTTAAAAATAGCAAGGGAAGGAGAGGTTACAATAAAAGATGGTAGATCATTCCAGGCAGAAGGAGTGCGAACTGTGAAAAAGAACTTTCGGCAGTTTAACCGACTTGTTAGATGGGCAAGCTTTAAGACATGTCCCCGGGTTCCGGAACTAGGGGCCATCGAAAGCAGTCTGAAGCACGGGTGTTTGGCATTCTTGAGAATCAGGAAAACCAAAATCAGATCCCCTCGGATGCGGCGGTAACTCATGGGGAACAAATTAAGTGACTTCAGGCGATCTTCATAGTTCATCGAACTAAGCCCTTCCGAACTGGAACACAGCCATCAGTTTTTCTTTTCTCTTTCTGCACTTAATCCACTTGCGAGTTCTACTACGAATGAACGTCTGTAGGATACGTCTTTTGTGTTCGGCCGAAGTCGATGATTGTTGCAATAGAAGGTGCCACTGAGAGACAAATCTGGACCAGGCAAGCTCAGGATCGTCATTTAGCAGAAAGTCAAAATTGTTAGCCGCAATGATTTCTTGAAAAGCCTTGTAGTTTGTGACGGTTCGGACAAGAGTTACCTCTTCGTCGAGGAATTCAGCGTAAGAAACGAAAAGGAATGTCAGGACGACGTGGTCACTTTTCCCTAGGGGTGGTTCATAATGTATTTCTTCTACCATCAGCTCTTCGTTAGTCAGCACCAGATCGAGCAAAGATGGACAGTCGCTACTTCGGAAACGTGTAGCAACCTGCACATGATTGTACAAAGGATGGCTGCTGATAAGATCATCCAAATCCGCGGCAAACGTATTTGGGATAGGTTCGCTGAAAAGCTCGGGAGAGTTGAAATCTCCCATCAGTAAAGCATGAGTGTGAGGTAGTGATAGGGCGAAGCGAATAGAAGCCATAAGGACACCATCCATCGAATGTTGAGTATTCGGAGGACGATATATTACCGCAACGAGGGCACAGTCCTTATTTTTAAGTTGCACGCGACACCAAAGTGAATCCACGACGTTAAGTTGCTGATGCGATAAAATCTCACAGGAAAGACGCGAGTTATAGTATAAAAGGACGCCGCCGCCTCTAGTTGGACGATCATTCCTGAAAATGAGCATATTCGGGAGTGAAATCTCGGCATCAGTGATAGAAGAACTTAACCACGTTTCCGACACAGCTATCATATCGAATTTACACGATGCATGTCGCAAGCGAAGTTCTGCAAGTTTGCTCAATAGGCCCTGCGCGTTGGTGTAGAGACAGTTTAAGCCCTCGCGCCAGAGGTTAGCAGCACCTTCATTGATGTTGATATTAAAGAAACCTTGAGCATCAGTGCAAGAACAAGAAAGGTTTTCGCGGTGCGGATTGCTAGTTTCGTTTTCAAATCGGTCCTTTATTGAGCCGATCCTGTAAGGATCGGCTGTAGCACGTTTTTTTCTATATCTTTTGCTGCACTATCGAGTGATGTAGATTGAGGAGGCAGAGAGAATGTTACGTGAGCCACGTCTTTTGTCGCGAGTGAGGTAGTATTAGCAGAATCAGTGGTGCCCCTCGAACGAATAACAAATGGATTTTGAGTTTTGTCGAGCAGTACCAGACTTTTGTCACGTAGTTTATCCAAAGCAGCGCGAATACGAATCTCCGATGGTGCGTTTCGGCGGTTCAGATACCAGGAGTTCAAAGCAATATGAGCAGGAAAAGCATATAGCAATCCGCGTGAAAAAGAGAACGCAAGCAAGCAGATATGGAAAGCACATGCGTAAAAAGCGATTGTTTTTTGTGTTTTCACTGCATGCGATTTTGTGGGTTTTTTTGTGTTTTATATATAAAATTATAACCGCATAAAAACTTATGGACCCATAAAATACACTGGCGCCTTTCTCGCCTGGGCAACGACAGTATATTACCCCACGTGCAGTCTATGACTATGTACACTTTGCCTGGATCAGTCTTGTTGCTTTTTCCATATTCATACACATACACTGGCGCCACTGACTTCGGTTTTGTAGCATATCGCGTACGGTTTCCCCCTGCCCACTAGTCGATGGAGCTTTTTTTGGACCCCCCCCGCCTAGGCAAACGGAAATACCGCCCAACGGAGCCTAGCGCTCGGTAAGTGTTATTCATCCCAACGCGCCACCTCATGGACTGGCCACCCGATCGTTTTTCTCAGCTTCTGCCAGGCTCTGCGAATAAGGCGCGGTACGGTAAACGGTGAGTAGGCATTCTTAAAACATGTCCCAACTATCGCAAGCGAGCAAGCATCAGTGCGGATCACTGCAGAAGCAGTAGTTGTAGCAAAGGTCGAACTAGATTAGCTTACCTGTTCTACACCGTTAGAAACTGCTGGAGTACTGCTTGGGTATAGACGAGAACTTGGCTTTAAGAAAATCCAAGCGCTTTTGTTGTGATTCGAAGGTATGCTTATATTCATTGATCAGGTTGATTATATAACGTGTAAGCGGAGTTTCTAGGCATGTCGCGCAAAACCACAATTTGTTTTCAGCAAACAAATGTTCTCTGAGCGCGTGACTGGCGCATGAAAACCAGTTTGCTTCGAGCAGATGGAGCTCGTTAGCTTTGAAGGCATTCAATCTAAGGGAAGGAAAACCCTAATTTTAAACCTACGCTGCCTTGCGGGATACCCGATCGCGGAAAAGGCTCCGAGAGAAAACCCTGAAGAAAAAATTGTAGCGGAGTCTCATAGGCGGTTAGTTAGTGCACACCACCTCTTTTTGGCAACTCCCTGCTGCCTTGCAGGCTAGAGAAGCTAACTCGAACAAACGCCGAGTGGTGCTTGGGCCGCTGCTCTTTACCCGCCTTCCCATGAATTCATTGAAACCGACTCGTCCTCCATGAGGAGATAGTCGCCCAAAAGTAAAGTAAGTAAGTAAGTTTGCTAGTCTGAGGTCAGGCGCCGCGTCCTAGGAAGCAACGGTAGTAGCCCTCTGAAAGCCATTAACCGACGTCGTCTCCGCTGGTTGGGGCACGTGCTTTGCGTGAAACCTGAACAGTTACCACGCCGGGCGCTCTATGCGTCAGCTGGTACAGACAGAAAAAGGTAATCGAATGGACAGAGACTTGAGATTTGTCACTAATCATCATCATGAAGCACCAGTGTAGAGCCAGACAAAGTGCCAAGCAACAAGAAGCAAGAGTAGCAGTTAAGCAAATGCATGAAAAAAGGAAAGCGGAATATACATAAGCAAATGCGCAAAAAGCATCTTCTTTGTAGTTTCACTGCGTTCGATTTTGTTTGTTTTCTTGTTTTTTGTTCAAATATAATATAATATAATAAATGATAATGATGATAATAAAATGATAATGATAGAAATTATGACACAAGAAAATACACTGGCCCAACTGACTTCGGTTTGTAGCCATATGTCGTAAGATTTCCAGCCAACTATTATGTGGATAATTAAACTTAGGGAAGGCCTGCATTCTGACGACTGATTCGGCAACTACACAACTATTGAAAACCATCAGAATAGCTACGGGTTAAAAAGTGAAAGATCTCGGTATTACCATTACAGGAGATTTTAAGTCGTCTGCTCACTGTGCCGAAGCAACAAACAAGAATCATAGGGAACTCTTCAAACTGCGTTCAGTGTTGTCTTGCCGAAAACCTATATTCATTCTACTATACAAGGTAGTCGTGCGACCTCATTTAGAATAGCAGTTAAGTATTTGGTACATGCTACGCGTGTAATGCTTTCTCTGATGATGATGATGATGATGATGATTACTTGAAAAAGATAGATTGTTTCCAGAATGTTCAGCGCTTGGCGATTAGAATGGTTGAGGGTCAGGCAGTTAATACCTATGAGGCAAGACTTAAAGTCCTCGATCTGTTCTCACTAAAAGACGACGCCTGCGAGGCGACCTAATCAATGTCTTTAAGATTCTAAAGGGTCTCTTAAATCGATGACTTCTCATCATGCTGTTGATGAGAGCCCCTACCTTACTCTCCAGATATTCGAGACAAAAGCATATGAACCATACAACCTGAATACTCAATATCGAAGTGGCGGGTACTCAACCACATACCCTGTAAGGAAATCTGGGCGCGTGATTGGCTTTAGCTACCTTCAGCCCTGTGCAAGTTAAACTACTTTTTCTTCTTGATAGACGATTGAGGGTCAGTATCAGTATCACAGGAAAATAGTCTACCAAGTCGAAACGAGTGCCCAGATTCTTTCGGAGGTGTGCTTGAAAACACCTGCCACTACCAGGGTTGTTTCGTAGGAAGCACAGGCGCGTTTACCTGTTCATGGATGATGGGGGGTTGTCTCATGACCGAAATGTTAAAGAGTTAATGCATGTTGTCTGTCCAATCGATTTGAAAGACGAATGGCAGCATTCAATTTCATCACCCTTACCCATCTTTAGGGATTTTACTTTTTCACTTTTTTATAGCACTTAAAAATTCGGTACAGGCTCCCGGTGTAATACTGGCTCTGATGATATGCTTTGATTTTTGCAGTGGTACAATGCCGAAGAGAATTCGATTAGATGCGCTCCCCAAAACCCCAGAAGGACGGGATATTGCACCTGGTGCACTCACTCCGTATGACGAAGTGCAGATTGATGATGAGATTACTGTCAAAAGTTCCATGCTCCGTCTATGTGCCCCTGGTAATCCGTGGTTTGAAGGGGACGATGATGAGGACGCTTATATAAAGTAGGTTTCCGCTCCAAATTAATGCAGTCATGTGAAGACCCAAGTTTGTTGTTCGTAAATCTACGGATCTTCGCAAAATTCGTTTGATCAAAGATAGAGTTGAAGCCATTGTATGCAGTCCTATGGTTGATGCTAGACCACGAAGATTGAGCTACATCGAATCTAATTCTGATTATTCGGTGGTTGAACCTAATGCATGTACGCCTTTGCGAGTTTTGGACAAAAGTGCCTTGAATAGTGCCTCTCGTGTGCGTTCATCGAGACGAAAATCAGCCCGGCCATCATTACTAGGGTAAGTCATTTTTTAATTTATACCAACGTCTATATAGTATTTGTATGCTTTCGTGTCTAGCGGCCAAATTTTAGATTTTAATTCTTTCGAAATACTACTAATTTTCAGTTTTTCCTAATGAAACGCTTTAGGTTATTTGTGTTTTACATGTGTCACTATCTCGTGATTACGGATTACTATGTAC
>JACCGJ010022485.1:0-10213 GCA_013407085.1 Atriophallophorus winterbourni
AGGAGAGTTAAACGACATTCGGACGCGTGTCGCCTGCATCCTGACGTCGGACGAAGGTGCGACTCGCGAGACGGGACTAGTACACGATGGTATTTCAACGGTGAACAATGCCTTCCGTTCATGTACGCCGGATGTCTTGGAAATGGAAACAATTTTCTCACGGCGGATTTATGTAAAAGGTTAGTGTGACTCACGAAAAATCCTAATTTACACGGTAAACGCAAATCAGATTCATCCGTTAATGCTTAAATTGTTTGGAAAATGGCAAAAACGGTTTACAAATTAATCGATTCTGAATGTGGTAGCTCTTTATAAAGATTGTAATAGGGAAACCGTTTTAACCACTGTTAATCAGGACCTACGCGAACCAGATGAGCTAGGCTCGAAATATTCAACTTTGCCGGAAAAATTTGTGTTCAAGCGTCTTGGCGCGTTCCCGCGAGATGGGAAGAACTTGCTCTTGACCGTTCATTGTGTAAAGCGTCGTCTGTAAGCTGGCGCCCTACAACCGAGTTCTGACTATCGTTGCAAGCGCTGCGGGAGAGACTGTTCCTCCTGACTGGGACTGTTTAGTCATTCAAAAAGCTGTAACACATGAAAATTCATGCGATTGTGATGTACATCCATGGTCGACATCGACCGAAGGAGGCCAACAACAACGATTGCGAATTATACATAGTGGTGTTAACGTCTCTTTTGTTAAATATAATTATTCTGGACAATCGACCTTAAGTACCGGCTTACTGTGGGAACACCGTGCAAGTTGCTTGCACAAAAATTGTTCCAGCAAAGTTGAATAGTTCGATCATAGCTCATTTGGTTGACGTAGGCTCTGAGTGAAACTTTAGGTTATGTTCACAGTCGTTAAAACGGGTTTCTTCATCACATGTGAGGAGATCCCTATGACTGTGCTCCTTTCGCCAGCCAACGTTACCCACATCCCAGGAGAAAGTGAATCGATAAATGCACTTTAAGTTTGCCTGAGTCAGGAACTGGTCTTCAAGCTAAAGGCTGACTACCTTGGAATGTAATTTCCACGTTATTAGAAATAAAAATTCTTTCAATTATCAAATTTTGCTTCACGGGTTGGAGAGCCGCAAGATGTAAGGTCCTCGAATTGAAGTTAAATTTATAAAAAAGTTTCTGGTACACTTGTAGCGGGAAACATTCTAAGCATTGCGCGCATGTCTTTCGACAAAGCATATTGTATAACCATTCTAATGTTGAAAAAATTGAATCACTGCGAGTTCTTTCGCCACATTCTCCTTAAAGCAACTCTGAGTTGTTCGCGTTAACAAATTATGTACCAAGTTTATTTTTAATTTAATTAGGAATGCGCTCATTTTGGTTTTGAAAGAAACCCATTTACTCAAATATTTTTGTATGGTCTTTTTGATGAAAATAAATCGAGGAAAGCTAACAGTCCTTTATTCTCTATTTCATATGTGAACGAGTTATTTTCGTGGGCATTATAAGAATCCGTGAGTAAACTGTGTGTATACGCTTCCTCACTACATATGAGAAGCACCTCGTCCACATATCGTCCGTGCATGTAGTAGTATTGGATTACCGCGTTCAATGGGACTTACTCCAGCTTAGCCATGAATCTATTCGTCATATACATGTGTAAATAGGTACCAGACGGATAGATACAGCAAGCATTCTGTCGAATAGATGAATTCAAATCACATTTGCAGTTTCTCTCTGACAAATTTGGAAGTGAGAACTGGGACTTTGATGCTTGTCTTTAATCAAAGAAATCGTACAACACCATGTAGCACCGTATTGCCCGTGCGCTGTGGTCGATTTTGCAGTCGAAAACACACTGACATCAACGCTCTTTGTCTGATACTCGTCCGCCGAATTTATTAGTCTGCAAACTCCATCTACAATCTAAACACACTTAAAGATGTCTCGTAAATCACGTCGCAGAATCAGAAAAGTACACTTCAAACTGCCATTTCTAACCATCTTTTTTTTCTCGCTAGTCGTTGGGTTATAATATTTTCAATCTCTACTATTTCTCTACTTCGACTCCGAATGACACTAAATGTGTGGGCGTTTGCCGGATCGGTGGCGTTTGATCTCTTTCGAGACGAAATTACCAGAGTGTGATTTGAGTTCTTACATCCAGCTACCCCTCAGTCTCAGGGGACTACTCTCCGTCGCAAGCTTCTTTGGACCTCATTCAAGTTAACCTTAGGGGCTTAAATTTATCCCTAATTCCTCCGGGGAATGAGGTCGCTTCGCTGCGTGATGACTCCCCAGAGTAACGCTTAATCCTGCTTCGTTGAATGACCAATCAATCCACCACCACAATTCTTCATTTCTCGACTGCATTTTGTTCACCACACACCGTTTGTTGGTTGTGTTAAAAGTTGTTGCTTTTAACCGGATTTTTCAGTGTATAAAATGACAAATGATGGATAATAGATGGAGGTAATTCATGATCACGTTTCAAATCCACGGATAGAGATGTTGTTTCGTATCGATGTATTGATACTTTAACCTCGGTCAGCTTGAAACAACCATCTGTTAGCAATGATATTTTCTGGAGAATCGGATAAAAAACCTTCGATAAAGTTATGTTCAGGAAGACAAACTGAAGTGCTTCGAGATATTTAATTAAAACTGAATGTTGCCTGGGTCCTGGTGCAAAGCATCTGAATTATTCATGAATTTGCTCATCACTTAGCAGACTAAAGCGGCTCGGAGAGCAGTGCTGCCTCCAGGCCCTTGAATACAAAGCCATATAGGGGATACTGTAAAGATTGGAGTGCGGAGTGTATCGTCCATGAGCCCTCGGAAGAGCTGTACTGCACCACCCTCGAACATAACACGAGTTCGGGAAGGATCGAAAATACCGACGAGGACAAAGCAACACAAAATTCGGAAGACAACATTTTAAAAACCGAGCCAAATGGACAACCTCAGTCGCTATCGAATGATGTGTCAAGGTGAATTAGAGGACCCCAACGAACTAAAGGCTTGAACTTGATCGATTGGCACAAAATCGATCGACCAATGAGTGACAACCGGCATTGTTGTGGTCACGTGGTTTGCCTATAAATGATGTGCGTGTGTTATGGTTCTCGTCATGTGTGCATAATTAACGTGTTGGGTTATGGACTTCGTGGATGAACGTAATTACCGTTACCAGGGTTGACCTCATGAATGGATCGATATGCAATCGACCAGTAGACACGAAACGCAAAGGGTGATGCAGTTGCATCGAGTGACCTTGAGGCCTGAGTACTGAAGACGAGATTCGGTCTCAATTGTCACGACTTCCATACAGTATCACCAGCGAAACCTCTTACAAACTTCCAAAACGTGAATTCTTGTATGTCGGCGTTGCTTGACGAGTGACCTTTGTGCCTCCTGTTTCACGTGTATGATAAACAGCTTTTGATTGGTTAATAAATGTCATCCAATTACATGCGTAGATTGGGTAACTGCTTAGATACATTCCAGTGTATGTGAGGTTGTTACGGGAGGATTGATTGAGCTCTGATCCCAATAGAATTCATACAGGGGATCTCCCAATAATTGACCTACAATATATGAGCTATTGGTGATGCAAGTAGCTATACTGGATATTTTGCCGTAAGAGACCTATCATTGTACACACAATCTGAAGCCATACTGTTGAAGTCGAAATTGCCTGAATTGAAATCAGAAATGAAATGTGTTGACTACTGTTCGTTTGCATGGCAACGCGAAACTGGCAAAAAATTTTCATAGATTTGCTTGCTCGTGTGATTGAACAAGTTGATCGGGCCAGATTTGTCCAAGCGTGCTTCAGATTTCACGCGTGAATACTATTCTTCACTGTTTCAAGACATACGAATCAGGATGCTACTGCGGATTAGCTCAAACAGCACGAAACCGGACGTGGGGTGTGTGTGATTGAAATGCGGCCAAGAGTGTAGTTCGGTATTGACAGGAAGCCTTGCTATCTCAGCACACTTGGAACAAGACCGACAAAGATCTTCTACTTGTTGGTCTAACTGGGGCCAGAAGACGTAACTTCGTACTAATGCTTTCATTCGGTTTATCCCGGGCTGACCACGGTGAAACTGACGTAGAACACATTCACGTAAGTTCTCTGGAATGACAACTCGATCCGCGTGATTGAACAAATTGGTCACGCCAGACTCATGGGGCAGGGATATGAAAGTTCAAATTTATTAACCATTTATCGATTGTTTCAAGCGCACGCTGATCCTGATCATTTAACTTATCAGCGCAAACATTACAACACAAGTCGCGATATTTTGTTTTAGACTGGAGTTGTGAAAATGCCCTGGCGCTTAGAATTAGAAGCAAAATCTTTAGAGAAAGTACTGGATATTGACAATTTGATGATCTCGGAACTTGGGGATTAGAGTTTGAATGATTACTTAACAAACTTGATATAGTGATCAGCGTGACTTCTTTATGAAACATTATTTGGCCTCCATATGGATTCGTGAGCGGTACATTACCACAATTTTCTACTGTTGAAGGCTCACTGAAACTGGTCTTACTATCTCAACCTGATGAAAGCAAACGGGTGTGTGAGCAACACATTACTTTGGTCATCCATAAGCGCCTTGTGTGCTTGACCAAGAATCACTGGGATTCTGTCTGAACATCGTGGTTCGTTGTACGAACCCTATATAACAGTTGGCATACAAGTATTACCTAGTTTACCATTTTTCCACTGTTTCAAGGCTCACTGATCCTGATCTTACTGTCTCCACCTGATGACGTCAAACAGCCAGAAACCGGTAGTGGTGTGTAAGGGATGGGGATGTGAGCAACACATTACTTTGGTCATCCATAAGCGCCTTGAGTGCTTGACCAAGAATCACTATGTGATTCTATGTTTGAACACCGCGGTTCATTGAACGGACCCTATGTAACAGTGGAATTCAAGTATAACTTCGTTTACCACTTCTCAACTGTCTCCACTCGATGACGGCATACATCGCTGGGAATGTGAGCACCAGAATACTTTGATCTTTTTGAACGTATTGATTACTTGACGGGAAATCACTCAGTGGCTCTTTATTTGAACATATTGGTTCGTCTTACGAATCCTATTTAACACGGTAGTCAACAATGAATGGAATATGTTTTGAGACCGATCGTGTATGCATGGTGCAACGAACTTTCCAGACCTCGGGACTGCCGCAGATATTTTTATTCCGTGCGTGTTCGTTTTGTTTAGAATTACCTATCTGCAAATTTGGTAACCCCAGACAGTTTAGCTATATTAAAATCAAAACTTGACAACTATATGCGAGCTAACTCTGATTTTGCACTCAACTTTTATCAAACTATCCCATTCATTCGGCGCGCAATTCTTTTTTATTTATTCATATATATATATCTATATTTTGACTCTGTGATAATTGTAAAGTTAATTACTTTTCAAACATAAATCTTGGATCTTGAATCTTTTGGGTAACGTTTCACTTCTGACACAGAAGCTTCGTCATATCAAGGGTGATAGTCAGGGCAGGGAACATGACTAAGTAGCAGGCAACCCACCACCGCAGCACACCCTGTAGTAAGCCTAGACGGTATCACGCCACGTAGGCATCACAAGGATGAGTAGTCGATTTGCCTAGGTCGAGGTCGGTTGACTTTGTGGTACACATGCGTAAAAGTATATAACTAACGTGTCATGTAGGGTAGTTAACATGTTCCTTCCTCTTGCGCACTGAGCAAATTCCCAGGCAGCTAAATTATCGATCCACTAAATCGATACACCTCATTTGAACATCATTCGCAATATCAATGTAAGTAATTTGGTTCAATAGACAAATTCCCAAATTTTGTAAACTTGATATCGGATAGACGATTGAGCAATTGAAAAAAACTATTCGTGCCACAATAATTTATTTTCGCAACAAATAATTGTGTTGTTTTGTCATGCTTGACTAAAACATGTATTGGAATAAATTGTAATATTTCGCGCTATAGTCGGGCAAAAAATCCATGTAGAGCGAAAACAAATTTGCGCATTTTTTCATCAATCGTAAACGAATGTTTAAAGTTGATTTCCTATTCCGGAAACGCAGAAAGCTTGCGCCCAGACACTTATGTTTTTTGAGGGTTTTTGACTGGTTTGCTTATCTAATATCCACAGTTTCCAACCTTGCTAGTACTCAAAACACAACGAATCTTTTGGAAAAGTTTTAAATTATCAAGTAGATCCAACAATGTAGACCATCGTTATATAATTGAAATAGTTCAAGGCTGTTAGACCAATTAAGATAGTATGGCTGCTCTAAGATTTCAACCGTTATCTAGCCCAGTGTTCCAGGAATTCCTTATAATCTGAAATTATTATGGAAGTTAAACATGAGCATAATATTTTAATGAACTAATACTCAAATAAATAATTGAGGTGTTGCTTCAGTAACGAATTAAATACTAATCATGTAAGATCTCGAGTGGACAGATTTTATTGAGCCATATGCAAATAACCAATCGGAATGCAAGTCAGTGACCTTAAAATCGATCGATAATTTGAATCAGTATGAAGATAATCGATATTTTCAAACTTGATCATTGATCCATATTTCCTATAACGTGAATTTCGTTTGTTGAGCTAGAGCAATATGGATGTACAATCCATGATTTCTTGGCTCATTGTGATCAGTGTTCAGCTTGCAAATCCTCCTACTTGGTTTTGCGGTTTGCGAAACTGCATTTGATGAATGATGGAGCAAGCAAAACTAAGTAAGTAAAACGATGCAAGCCGAACGTGCCACATGAATAAATTCTAACAGAAGCTGATCGGACAATTTTTAGAAAAATATATCTGCAACAAGCTTGTATCCGGAATAGCTGCTAAACCATATGAACAACTGTTTCAAGCGCATGCGGATCCTGATCTTACTGTCCCTACCTGATGAGTGCAAACAGCACGAAACCGGTCGTGGGGTGTGAATGACGGAAAAGCATGCAAATGAAAATTTTGTTTTGATATGAACAACGTTTGAGGAATCTCAATGTTTTCGACTTTCGCTGTCGTCGACTAAGAGGTGACCTCATACTGATGTACAACATTATGCACTTCCCTAACCATCCCTTGTCCACACTTTTCTCACGCTCGCCACTCCGTGCCAGTCGGAAACATGAACTTACAGTGCTAATTCCCACTTCAAGACTGAACTGTCGAAGATATTGGTATGCTGTACATGTAAGTTTCACATGGAACACCCTCCCCTCCACTGTTACACACTCGGGCAACCTGGATATTTTTGAAGCTAATTTGGATAAATACTTGAGAGAAAACCCTAATTTTGATACGATTTACACTACATGAGTTTCCCTGTTCTTCTTTTTAATTGTATATACCTCATAAATCCATCCTATGGTTATTGTTAAGCAAAATGCTTTTCAGACCATTACAACTTTGAACAGGCTAGGACAATGCTAGCAGGTAAATCCATATTATTTTTAAAGAAACAGTCGTCCAAAGCTAGTTCATAAGAACAAGTAGCGGGTTAATTAACAATACATGTTCTTGCAAGACATAATTAATATCATTGCACATATTTGCTTTGCATTTCAGAGCGTGCTTACAAAAATCGGATCAGAATGGTTAACATTGCTGCTAGACGTTGCTGAGGCTTCTTTTCTCGTGTGGATGATTCTTCCTTTCCCAAAACGTTCATTGAGTGTCGAATACAAACAGAATTTGAGATTGAACCCCGGGTGCCATTCTCTGGCAATCAATCACCAGTAATATCACTTCTTATGAGTTCCTTTTATTTCAAACCGGACGGGATTCTACCGTTTTCCTTTGAATATTTATCTGGAAGTAAAACCAGACTGTATTTCCTTTTTTCCGTTCATTTATTCATCAAATTTCCCATCATTATTGTCTGAGTAAACATTCCAATTTTTCGAAAAAAAAACGGATGTGCATTTAATTTGATGGTTCGGAAATCCATGGAAATTGAGTACAATAGATTATACTTAAAAGGGTTTACTTTTTTGTTAATGTTTTATGAATTGCGTGATGGATGATTAGATAGAAATACAAAGTTACAAACTAAAAAGCGCATGCGGATCCTGATCCTACTGTCTCTAACTGATGAGTGCAAACAGTACAAAACCTGTCGTGGGGTGTGTGTGATGGAGATGCATGCAAATGAGCTTTTATATTCATGGTCATGGGTTTTAAACCCATTTTACATGAGTGGGGGCTTATGTGATTAAAAAGGTTAGTCGTACTAACCTTACCCAACAGTGGCATACAAACGCAACTTGTTCACCAGTCTTCCACTGCTTCAAGCGCATATTGATCCTGATCCCACTGTCCCTGCATGATGAGAGCAAACAGCACAAAACCGGTCGTGGGGTGTGTGTGACGGAAATGCATGCAAATGAATATATTGGTTCATGGTTATGGGTTTAACCCCATTAAACATGTGTTTGGACATATGTGATTGAACAGGTTGGTTGTACCAGCCTTATCCAACAGCGGCATACATGCGCTACTTGTTTACCATCCCTCCACTGTTTCAAGCGCATTCGGATCCTGATTTTACTGTTCCTACCTGATGAACGCGAACAGCACGAAACCAGTCGTGGGGTGTGTGTGTGACAGAAATGCAAGCAACTGAGCTTTTTATTTAAAAGTAGCATTGTTTATAAAACTTGATTTCGGAAATACGATCCAAGTCAGAGAAGCTAGAAATAAGAATGCGATTAGGCGGAATCAAACAGCATATGCGCAGTTTCTTCCATTCAAGTTAATCATACAACGGCGTTCCCATTTTTAAATTCGTAAATATAATCAATAAAAAGATTTAGAACTATCCTCCGACGGCAAAATATTAATTAGGGAAAAATTCTGCACAGTTTTTATTTAATTTAATTCGATAATCTATATACCTTTATGCACAATTGTCCCACGTTTAGCCATGCACATGTGAACTAAAATGTCAAATCAGCTTGACGGATTTCTCGTTGTCCTGGGTAGACAGGCTGATTGATCATCTTGTCTTTGTCCACACCAATTGGCACTCATAGGTTTTCACTTCTGTGTCAAAAGTGAAACGCTTCCCACAAACTGCTCTAACAATTTGTATTTTTAAATTAAGTTTTCATGAATATGATTACTTGATTGGTCCAAAACATGTTTCAAAATATTTTCATGTGAATACACTTCAAAAATCATGTTAGCCCCAGAATTTTCAGAGCAGAATGTTTATTGGTATTCGAACATGCTACCATGCGTAGTTGTCACACTTTCAGTCGTTCTTGTGTGAAGCACAGTGTCAACTGACAATGGCCAAATTCACGGTAAATAGTATGATTGATTTGTCTACCCGACTTCACACTCACAGGGATTTCTATAAGAATCTGAATACAGTCATAGCTCGTTAATATGCCACCTCGCTGGAGTCTCACTACCATTTCCTGTTCTTTTTTCTTCCTCATATCTGTCTATGCCTGGGCAACCTGACAGTATCTCAGCCCACGTGCAGTCTCTGACGGTGCGGCACTTCGCCTGGATCAGGCTTGCGCTTTCATTGCATTCCATTCGCTAATATACAAATTTTCTCGGTCCCTGCATGTGGCATGTAAGCTAGATGTGACCGTAAAGCCGTTTTTACAAACCCTCGATATTATGCCACCTGCTGGGACCGAACAGAGTGGTACAATACCGAGAGTGGCATAATGTAGCAGACCAGTATCTTTACACATTCATTATTGTGCACTTCTACTTAAACTATCTTTTGACAACTTACGATTCAAAAGTTTGTCAGCATCACGTGTACATTTATCAATTTTCGCCACCTGGCCTGTGATATCGACCACTTCAAAATTTTCAAATGGCGCGAGGTAACTAACAACGGGATATCGTAGACAATAACACCAACAGACAGCGAACAACAATACTGCCCTTTTCTTCATTCCCATTTCTCCCTTTCCTTCACACTTGATTGTGCTGAACAACACGGTTAATCCAAAAGATAAGATTCGAAATACAAGCGTTGTTCTGTAAGCCGAGACGAGGGGTTCCGAAAGACGAAGCCGTCGCTAGAACGTATTTTATCAGAAAACACCACTAGGGCCTAACCAAAATAATAGCGAGGTGGTATATGAACGAGATTTGACTGAATGTATATTCTGTTCAGGATCATCCGTTTAATGCCATCCACATGTTTTCATGAGATTCAACATGTCGGTCGCGCCAGCC
>JACCGJ010022486.1:0-19514 GCA_013407085.1 Atriophallophorus winterbourni
GTTTTTAATGGTCTAAAAAGCAACAAGCTTAACAACAACCATAGGATGGTAAAAAATGAAATTTAAGTGTATAAACAATATAAGAACATAGATTAAACAGTATATAAGTGTTCTGGAAACGAATAATGCAATAAAAATTCGTCTAATTTCGTTTTAAAGTCATGCAAGCTAGTGGCGTGAGCAACGGTTGAAGGTAAACTGTTCCAAGTAAAACAGACACGGACAGAGTAAAAATACCTTCTACAGTTCAGGCGAGAATGGGGTACGACCAGCACATATTCATGGGTCCGATAATTCCTCGTATCCCTTCGCGTGAATAAATCCTGTAAGGGATGGTTCGGGGTATGGAATAGTTTTGTAAAGTAAGATAAGGTCTCCTCTGATTCGTCGATAGGGAAAATCGAACAGATTCAGTTGAGCTATCCTTTCTTTATATGGTTTGTTTCGGATGCTGAGAACTAGTTTCGTTGAGCGGTGATAGATTCGCTGCATAAGTTCCACATCCCTCTTGAGCCACGGAGACCATGACTGCACACCGTATTCCATGACTGGTCTCAAGTATGTGTTCATGATCCTGGGAATATCTTGGGCGAAAATTTCCAAATACACGTTTGAGTAGATTTAGAACACGTGTTGCTTTTTTAAAGGCACTGTTAGTTTGAAGTGATGTTTTTAAACTGGAGCATATCCAGACACCCAAATCTTTTTCTTCACTGCTATTTTCAAGGACATGCGAACCTATGTGATATGTGAAATCTACTCGATTCCCCACATTCATGATCCTGCATTTGTTGAAGTTAAACGGCAGTTTGTTCTTCAACGACCAGCTGTGAAGCGTATCAAGATCCTTTTGTAATAGCAGACAGTCTTCTGGACTACGAATGCTGCGCCAAATCTTTATGTCGTCCGCAAATAACGAAATGTTACATCGAACAATTTCCGGTATTTCATTGACATAACCAGAAAGAGGATCGGACCAAGGACTGAGCCTTGGGGAACTCCGCTAGTTGCTGCAATTGGTTTGGATAATGCACCATCAACACGTACCTGGTTAGTGCGATTTGTTAGGTAGTCATTTAGCCAATTCAGCAACTTTCCAGTGATACCAAGCCTTTCAAGCTTCTGCAGTAGTAGGGAATGGTCAACACGATCGAATGCTTTTGAAATATCCAAGTAGCACGCGTGTATTGCTTGTCCTTTATCTACCGATTTTGTCCAATCATCTAGCGTTACCAGTAAATTAGACAAACAGGAATAATTTCGTCTGAATCCATGCTGGTTCCTCGAAAGCAACTGATTATTCTCGAAATGTTTCATTAGATCGTCAACAATGAGTCGCTCAAGTATTTTTGAAATCACTGGTAACAGAGTAACGGGTCGGTAATTGGAAACATCGGAGCGATTTCCACCTTTGTAAATTGGAGAAATTATTCCTCGTTTCCAATCTGTAGGAATCACTCCGCTTGCCAGTGTTTGCTCGAACAAATAAGTCAGTGGTTTGTATAGCAACCTCGCAAATTGCTTCAATATTTTCGTGGTTATTCCGTCGGCCCCAGGAGACTTTCCGGTTTTAAGATTAAATAAACCTTGGAGGACGCGTTTCTCAGTGACACTTATTTCACTTAAGGCAACCGTGTTTGAAATTGTTGGATTTGGGCTGTTTATTGCATGTTCTATCGGGTTGAATACCGATGAATAAAACGTGGCTAAAGCATCAGCAGTTTCTGCTGCAGTTGTTGTTGGTCCAGCTGATGTGTTCACGGACGCTACTCCAGGTTTCACCTTAGCTTGATCGTTAACCATACGATATAGTATTTTGGGGTTTCGCTCCATCATGCTTGATATCACTTCTTGGAAGCACAACTTGTCTTGGATGACAAATTTGTTTACTTTGTTCCGCAGTAAACGGAATGTTTCCCAGGTCTCGGATGATGGGTTTTGCCGATGGTGTCGCCAAGCAATGTTTCGTACCGTTAACCACTTACGAGTTCGGCTTCTTAATTTAAATTCAAAGTTTTTTCTTGAGTTCCTGAGGACAAATTCGGAGCTCACATCGATTGAACTTTTGAGATTAGATATTAGCCATATCCAAAACTCATGTATGTTGCTGGTTTCCGGTTGGCAGTTAAATGTGTTTTTCAGAGCATTACTCAACGCCATAGTGTTGATCCGCCTAACACTTTTACGGGCATCATTTGCTCTTACAGCTTCAAACAGATAGTCAAACTGGATGACGACGTGATCACTTAGTCCCAGTGGACTTTCGTGAGCATCGTTATCAATGTCATGTTCATTGCTTGTCAGAACGAGATCTAAGAGTGAGGGTAAATCGTTTTCGCACTATCGGGTATTACATGTAATGTGGTTATAAAGAGGAATATCGTCAAACAACTCACTGAATGCGCGATCGAGGGAGTGTTCTGGGTAAATGGTACTGCTCTGCAGATTCGGTAAATTGACGTCACCCATAATTAAAAATCCGCAAGTGTATCTGGAAGTAACCATGCGAATTTTATCCAGTAGGGCCAGATTGTAAGTTTCCTGTTGTTATGTCGTTTCTGGTATTTGGAGTCTATTTGTGTGTTTTGGAATAATAACTAATTATTTTTTACATATATTTCGTGGTATCGTTGTTCAAATTGAGGTATTCTATGATTAGATTGTGCCGTTGTGTTGTGACTACCTTCCCAACGAAAGTATTTTGATATACAATTTTAGTGCTTTTTGCACAGATATGAGAATTAATGCGTCGGTTTTGAAACTTTTCAGGTAACCAGCTAGGATTCTTCAATTATGAGGCCACTGAAACGGGATTTGCGAAGCTGTTTCTTATATTGATACGCGACTCTCTCTCAGTAACATTTTGGGCTGTTTTTATTGAATGAAACATCTAAGGCAATCAGCTTGAAACCTTGATTTTAAAGTTTAGGATTATAGCCTACTCAAATTCTTATCGTAAAATTTATTTGAAGCACCGAAAGCTTGAAAGTGGTTTCTTTCTTATCGCTATCATTTTATCTGTCGGTTCACAAACATCGACCGAGCAGTTAGGTAGCTGAGATTGTTTTTGAAATGCACTACGAAACGAATGACGCTGCAGCATTTCCAGAATATGTGAGCATTTCCTCGGTTAAATTCGCTAGTCGTTCACAACCGGAACACACGTGGAGCGCTCAAATTCAAGTTTTCAGGTAAATTAGATGAGTCATTATTGCAAAGCAGATAACCGCAACTCAACCATATATGTGAGACTATCGGCAAACATCTTACTTTCTATTTCCAAATAAGTTTCTTGTTAGGAAACGTCAATTTTAGGACACCATGTTCTGCAACTACTGTGCAAATCAAATGCGACATAGAAATAAAATCAAAATTCAAGGTTAGCTGAACCTGCTCTAGCTGTTTTCACATTATGATGGGAAACAGCGAGAAACTGGCCGTGGTATGTAAACGATGTGGATTTGATCACCACAATATACAAGATTTAAATCCTATTTTGAATCAGCTCACTACCTAAAAACAACTGTCCTGTAGCATATTGTTTCAAAAGGAATTAGAAATGTATACACAGAGATTTAGAATCGCTCCGTGCTAAAGAACATATGGTTGAAAGATTCTCCACCGTGTTCAGCATATTTTCGGGATGTTCAATGGAGAATTCGCAAGATGCCATAGGTCATTACTGAATGCCTATTTTTTGCAGCTGATTGTGATTGGTTACGTTCTCTAAGCAAAAAACTACTGAATTAGTTTGAAGTTGTGCGGCATTCATTTGAAAGAATGCATCAACCAATTACAAGCTCGTAGCAATATCATATTATTTACTTTGTTTTTCGGTTTGTTCTGCTGCCATTAGCACCGAAAAGACAGCCTCTATTAGTTTTTAAAAGATATTACATTCAATATCATTCAAAACAAATCCATACAATTTTTCTCTTTCTCTGCTCCGAAGGAACATGATACCAATCTGACGGGTTGGATATTTGCTCTATTCGTCTGTTACGGTTTTCTACAAATGTGGTAGAGCACGACGAAGTGTTTGGAAAATATTGCAACACAATGTTTGAATCAGTCCAGAGAGTTACTTAACTCAACTGCAAATCTAATTCATCTAATATTTAGAATAACAATTTTCTAGCTATGAGGGATTCTGTCAAACGTAGAGGAGGTATAGTGATAAATTACACGGAGCCACATGTGATTTTCCGGACAGAAAAAGGCAGTGACGTGAGCCATCAGTTAGCTCAGCACACAAATAGGCTACTTCACCATATCCTGTCTCCGATGCGTCGGAAAATACATACAACTCAAAATAGGTAAAAGTGCTCGCATCGGGTATCAGACAACGTGGCACTTCCCACGACGAATGGGATCAATCGAGTAAAACATAAGACCATCTTTATTTCAATTCCATTTAATTCAAAGAACATTTGGAATTGATTCACCAAACCAAAAAATTATTTATGGATGTGGAGGCTGATTCCGGATTAACGTGGCGTAATTCTTCTCTATTACAGGACCACTTGATAAGCTGGAGTCCACCTTGCGCAAGAAGTTTCGGCAATTTCAAAACGATGGCGGTTGCCTGCTCAACTGAATTCGTGTAACCGAGAAAGTCATCGTCATAATACTGCCTCAGTAATCCTTTCTATAATTTCTGCCGAAATTCTGGATGTTATCACGAAGGTACGGGTTAGTGCATAATTGGTACAGAAAGGAGTGAATTTCGCATCGCAGGGATGCGCGTTACACTAATAGACATCCGAAACAAACCATATAAAGAAAGGATAGCTCAACTGAATCTGTTCGAATTTCCATATCGACGAATCAGAGGAGACCTAATCTTATTTGCGATTTCGAGGGTAAACAAAAACCTTATTTACTTTACTTACTATACAAAACATTCTATACCCCGAAGCATCCCTTACAGGATTTATTCACGCTCAGGGATACGAGAAATTATCGGACCCATGAATATGTGCTGGTCATACCCCATTCTCACCTGAACTGTAGAAGGTATTTTTACTCTGTCCAGTTGGAACAGTTTACCAGTAACCGTTGCTCGCTCCACTAGCTTGCATTAATTTAAAACGAAATTAGACGAATATTTATTCTTTTTTCGTTTCCAGAACATTTATATACAGTTTAATATATTTACTTATATTGTTTATACGCTTAAATTTTAATTTTTACCATCCTATGGTTTTTGTTAAGCATGTTGCTTTTTAGACCATTAAACCTTGATATGAATTGAATTACCCGTGCAGGAAACAATCCAGCTAGGATCCATATCGTGTGATTTGGTTCGAGACATCAATGGAACCGGCTCATCCACCCGTGGAGCCAGCAGCGCAAGAGTGAGAAGTAAGTGCTGCTTTGACGCTTACGCATTTCGACCACAAATCCTTCGACAGAAATTGAAATAGCTACCTTAGCCCACATATAATGCCACATTTTCGAACAGTTAGTCGTTAACATTTCTTTTTCTCATCCAA
This sequence comes from Atriophallophorus winterbourni, assembly GCA_013407085.1. Lineage (NCBI taxonomy): Eukaryota > Metazoa > Platyhelminthes > Trematoda > Plagiorchiida > Microphallidae > Atriophallophorus > Atriophallophorus winterbourni. The sequence continues at coordinate 5,496 of JACCGJ010022486.1, forward strand.
AACTGTTTTTGCGGACATACAATCTATTAACCGTCATACTGTTTATCACATGATATTCAATCAATTAGGCGAACCATTTCTATACTATTTTGTAGAATGTAAATCGTTAGTTATCGGTAAGCATTATCGCTTTTCATTGACCATAAATTCTTGAGTTTTGAGATTTGTAGCTTGACCGAAGGAAGGCACAGTCAAAACCCGAAGTGAAACGAATGCGCGGGTTGTATGTGCAACACACCGCATTGTTCATTAGGAAGGCCTTTAATGGTTGAATTGGAATCACTCCGATTCTGAGTTCAAACAAAGTAATTCCTTGTAAGCGTTATATACAATAAACGTACTATTTTCAGTTTATTTACAGTTTCTTGAAATGTTTTCCATTGTCCAAAACGTTTCTCGTGAATAAGTATTTATACACCCTAGCAAGCTTGTTATTGATGCACCAAAGCATATCAACTAGGTTTCATTCATACATATCGATTTTGCAGCGCTTGAATAAGAATACAATTAAAAACATAATCATTTATTCAATATACACTGCCGAAACACAGGGCCGGAATGTTTAACCAGAATACGGGTGTGTACGGAGTTATTGGGAGAAAGGAAGTATAGTTAATTAAATTTGTACTGATTGGGTGTGCATAATTCCAAAGTGTTTGTGGCTGAAATATTGAGAAAAATTTGAAAGGATTATCATTTGTCAAACATGATCAAGATAGATAATAAGCACAGTTTTTAGTGGGAGCTACTGAGCAATCGACTGCTTGTTTGAGGTGGTAACTACCGTCAGTAGACCAAGGGTTAAACAGGACTCACCTGCAAATTAACGAGATATTTTGTCATTAGTTCATTTGCGTGGTTCATTTGCGAATTGATATACCACATTGAATTATCAATCGACGGTTGACACGTTGTCTGCGCTGTTAATAGGATAATATGCAATCGCTAAAGCTGGATTCATGTAGGATAAGATCTTATGACCTTGGTTACAAACTCAATAATATTTGAACAATTTTCAGCTGCACAGGCATAACTAGCGATTTCGTGCTAAACAGGCAGCAATCATGTGCATTGAACAACTGTAAGTATTTAATCTTGAACAGCGGGGCATATGAAATTTGCACTATGAAACCAAATCAACACGATAAAACTGACCAATCTCAAACACAAATGAAGATGTGATAACGGTGAAACACACGAAATCACACAAAATATTAATATTTGTTTGATTTCCCATCACCACCACACACCAGAACCAGTTTGGCTGTTTGCTCTCAAGAAATAAAGAAAGTACGATCAGGATCATTAAAACATTGAATGAACTGTAACCAAAATTTCGATTTTGATGCTAGTGTTGACTAAGATTGGGAGACACGATCTATTAGATAAGGACATAATGCGATTTTGGATATATACTTGAATAAAGTATTTATAACTGCAAATTTTTACGTCACACACCTGACGGTCGATTTTGTGTAAGTCTTATAGATGAAGCTAAGTCAGGATCAACGTGGATGGGAAAGAATGAATATAGGGAACTTTTATCCTCTTCATGTTTTCACAGTGCTAGTGTGTACTGTATAAATAGTCTTGACCACTTGATTGGTAATCACCTTGTGATTGTGTTTTGTAACATCAAGGTTCCAAATACGAACACTGTGTAACAGTGGCTTTCAAGTACAACTTTGTATGAATTTAGTTTAAAATTTCAAGATTTAACTAATCGTACCATTTTCAGTTAAAGCACAATATTGAGAAGCGGTGAATTAATTTCATTTACATGAAGACTGTTCATTCGTTTGACAAAGAATACTAAGTGTGGGAATTGGTACATGGACAATACATACAAGTTGCAGCATGTAGACAAAAACAGCTGAGCTAGTGCATATAGAAATTGTTTGAAAATTACATTGGTTGAATTGTGATATTTTTGGTCCAAATTCACTCCTTTTCTTGAAGTAAACCAGCGCTTAGCATTCAGCAAAAGTAAAATAAGGTTAAAATTCACATATGGTTTAAAACTATCAGTGGCATATTACACTTAAACACAATAGTTTCGACAAATTTTTTATCCATCCATAGGAGTGTACCCCAGTTATTAGATTACCTGTAAATTGACAATAATGATTACGCAAACTTCTAGAATATTTTGAGCGCCATAGAACGAATACCATTCTAAAACATGTTGTGATCAGTTTCATGAATCATACATGGTAGCCTAAGTTTCCAATTATGAACGAAGAGCTTAAAAATGTACTGTACACTACCCAGAAATTCTAATATGAAATATTTTTGCCCCTGTGAGTATCAGTTGAGCGTTGATTCCTCTACCCGTGAGGTTACCAGTCCATAACTTATTAGGGAAAAATAGGATTTGACAACCAGATAACAACACAGAAACGATGGAAATAAAAAGGATACGAGCCACACGTTTATTCCTAGTAATTATTAGGAAACCAATTTCGTATGAAAATCACACGTGTTAATTGGCTCGTGTTATGCAGAAAATAGTATGTTTAAAGTGGAATTTCGAAGGGTTTCAATTATTCTGTTTCAGTTCAAACCGAGCAGAATTGTTTAAATTACCGCACAATGCTGTGCAAGGCTTAGAGCTCACAAATATTAACTTCATTGATTGCCGCATTGAAAACTAACCCAGCCTCGGTGCTAGAATTTATAGTGAATCCAATTTGTCACCCAAGTGGTCTAGTTTACTAAAATTGTCCCACAACTTTGCATAAGCAGTTTACCATCATTGATTTAGGTGTATGTCCCATATGATGATACATATGGCAGCATTCTGATACAATCCATCATCTCGTTTGTTCAACCCTGGATAGATTATTATTTTGAATTTTTAGTGGTGAATTCGGACATAAAATAGAGCTTTCGTTTCCCTCGAAACAATGAATATTTTGTTAATTATGTTATGATATTGTGTTCAGCGATAAACATAACATACATAGAATCTGCAGCTTCGCAATCTAATTTCGAAGTTATGATCGAGATACAAAGAACGTGCGATTGCCAAGTAACCTACACTCCCCAACATCATAGTAATTTGAAGCATGAAATGTAATAATAATAATAATTAAATGTTGCTCAAATAAAACAAGCTCATAATTTTAAAAAAATTTCAGTAATTTTCTATAACGATAAAAGTGTGCGATTGGAGTAACTTTTCGAATAACTTACCCTGAATTCTTTTGAAAATTTCGGTATATATCCTAGAAAATAAATAATGCAGAAAAATGTTAATGCATGCACTACTTATTTAAAACGGTTTACTCCATGTATTATAGTAAGAAAGCAGGATATTGGCATCCTGGTTCACACATCATTATAAATTATAAATTATCTAAATAGGATGGAGAAATCGTGTGCGATATATGAAACTCAATAACTAAAACAACAGACGATTCTCGGTAAGTTATTTTTAGTTCGATTTAGGCAATGCATTCGGAAGAATATTTATGCGATCATAAATCTTTACACCGTGAAATTTGATTTAGCTCTTTGAAAGTGTGAACCTGCTCGGGAAGTCAGCTTCAAATTGCGTGTCGCACAGAAAACGAACATAAATTAATGTTCCAAACAGTAGAACAGCAACAAATAAATCGAATTTCATATTTTAGTACTTTGGATGAAATTTATAGAATCTCATCCGAAATACGTTTACGCAACCAGTGCTTATAAATTTGCACCGTGAAAAGTCAATCGGCATCAATTCACAAAGTAACACTTGCTGGATGTTTCCAAATGCTATTAAAGTGAGAATAGTTTAAAAACAATACCAGAACTAAGTGGAAACATACTCGATCTCTTTTGAGCCGTTTTGAGGCGTTATTTCTTGGAATTGCACTGCAGATGGATCCTCAGTTTCCATCAACCTCGTCGACGGATTATTATTCCGTGAACGAAGAAATCGCGGAGGAAGGTTTCGTTTAAAATATGCTCTTCGAATACAAAGAAAAACAATAAGAAAATTATTGTACATTGAATTAGCAGATAATATAATTGCTCAAATATGCTCCATGTTCACAAGTACTGGAGATATCTGTGAACCTATTGCCAACCCTTCTTTTTGTCTACATAATTGCTCATTAAATACGAAGTGGGTCGTGCTGTGGCAGATCGATACACCTTTGATAATTTGCTGGACGGTCAAGTTTGAGCGATCTGACAAACTGGCATCAGATTCCAATGACCGTCTAGCTAGTTGTAACGCACTTTTTGTATCGACGTTGGAGAACAAAGCGTTCACATTAAAGCTAAACGTTATTTCATCATCATCAATTGTTACCGACTTTATGCGTGCTGCACTTTGTGTTCTTGATGAACTAGGCTTTATTGTAAGGGGATGTGAGCAACACATTACTTTTGCCTACTAAATGTTTCAACGAATAAGCCAAATGTCTAACCAACTGGTGCGCTGGTGTCTATATAGAACAGATACGGGCCACAGCATCGATCTAGTCAATGTGGAAATATTGATACGCGGTATTAAATCGTATAGCGAATGTCTAAATGCAAAGGCGGTCGAAATTGCCAAGGCGGTCAGTAAGGTGGATGGGGCAGAAATCTATACAATCGGGCATTCCGCACTGATGTGAAGGTAAATAGGTGTTATTCTCCTTATACCTACTCGTTAAGTAGATTTTTGTTTTTCTTCAAAAATAGCTTTATCTTAGCCCCTTTAGTTAAGTACTTTTACGAATTTGGGCCGCTGTGTCACCCGACCTTGACCGTGTTCACTTCTATTACATTTATTTGAATGCACACTAGGTGGAAAATCGACCGCTGATCCTGGTCAGGCTTACGAGACGCGACACACCGTATGAGTAATATAGACTGTTTTGGTCAAATCAGTGGTGGTGGGTTGACTGCTACTTAGTCATGTTCCCTGTCCCAACTATCACCCTTGGACTGACGATGCTTCTGTGTCAGAAGTGAAACGTTACCCAAAATCTGCTCTAACCGATTGCACTCAAATTTACTTTGCAGAATGCCTGTATAGTTTAATGATTCCACTGGATGTGGCTATCACCGAGCCCCGTGCTACAGATTATTATGTAACCATTGACGTAGCACAACCAATAATGTGAATAAAGACGATTTAATCGTATACGTTTCGGATAGATCGTATAATCACATTGTTAGGACAGTATGAGTGTAGTAGTGACGCGTCACCATAATGCGCACTTCTAAATAGCAAAAATTGATAAACAAATTTATACTTGTATGCCAGTGTTCCATAGGGTTCGTAAAACGAACCACTGTTTCAAGGCTCACTAAAACTGATCTTACAGTATCCATTTAACGACGGCAAACAGCCAGAAACCGGTAGTGGGGTGTAAGAGATGGGAATGTAGGCAACACATTACTTTCGTCATATAAAAGTGAATATAGCAAAAAATGGCAAGGATGGCTAAAACAGAGATGACCAACTGAGAAGAGGAGATGTCAGGGGTTGGGAACAGGAAAATGGAAACACTGTATGCTAACACCTTGTGTTAATTTCAGAACCTAAAGCAACTTTGATGAAAAAGACAAGCATTTACTATTGTCAAATCCTGTTACTGATGTTAATAAGTCTCCATTTAAATAAATATTTTTCATCTGAACACAAATTAAAAACCCTTTTCAATTTTACATAAAATTACATGATGAGACCTTGAAACGCCTTGTGAAACACATTATACCCTAGACCTCAGTTTATGAAGCGTTCAATTGGAATTGATTACACGTCTGTTATAGAAGTGAAACGGTTTCAAACAAACTTCAACTCTTAACTTCATAACTTTAGTACTCACACGTTTATTCCGAATGAAAGAATATTACGAATATAACACAGGTACACCTACCCGCTTCTAAAGCTTATAAATTCATTGTTGTCCTCTTTTGAATGCCAATGAATATTTTGTTTTAACCCAAATAAGCCTCGGAAAATTTGACGATCGTATTGCGAGATGATTTGCCGATGCGGACAGGTATTTTGAAGTTTCTGTGATGATTCTCTGAAAAAGATTGCGTTTTAATGTGGACAAAGGAACGATAGAGACGTTAAATAACCTAAACATTTATCTCGGTAGAATATGATATAAGTTTTGCATGCTCATCTAAACGAAGTAATGAAAGTAGAAGAAAAAGACTAAGCTAATTAAACACCTCCGTTTAATGAAATCTTGACAGAATCTAGTGTGGTCAATCATTTTGCAATCGAACACATGTTGTTGGCCTCATTCGGTACAAGTCGCACGTTTCCTTGCGTGCACAGAAGTACAGCTATTGGCGCTGTATGAATGTGTAGATGAAATTCGAATTATAAAGTAAAAATGTAGTATTAATTCGGCATTCAGACCCCTGCTACTCTAGGCAATAATTTATAATCCTAATGAGATTTACAATCCATTTTTTTCGGTATTCGCATTAACTTCGGCATTCGTATAAACTTGATGGAAGCCAATCCACACACCCTCGTTAATGAGTCATGCTGCTTGGCAAAATCAACTTTCGAATTAATGAAATAATCCTCAATTATCGAACGTTGTAGTACAAGTTTGCACTCTGTTAGCCGATATTGGGAAATTTCGCGCAGCATTGTTTAGGGATCGAATTCGATATATGAAATCGCTCAATATCAGCGCAAATATATTATCAAACATATAATATTCAGTATTTGTTAATACCCCTCTTGATGCCGTGCTTTTTAGTAGCGACGTAAGAATGTTGAAAGGATGGAAATAAATGGAAACATTGACTTTTTTAAGTTGAAGTTCATCACATTGCTTCGTTTTTCCGCTGATATAATCTGAATCGTTTCAGAGGTCGGTGGTATGCCTGAGTGAGAGTAGGTTGATAGCCGTCTGGATCTACCGCTAGAGAGTCGATGCGATATGCTCTCGGTAAGTCCACTTAGAGGTGTATTCGCACATCACGAGAAGTGAATTCTGTGAATTATTTCAATCAAAATCAATTCATGGTCTGCTGTTCTTAAGTAGAATGCAATGAATTAAGGAAAATCTTGATCAAGTTAGGAGGAGTACAGTAGATTCTCAAACTTACGTGAAGGAAGCCTCGAAGCTATTCTCTACCGGGGATTCATCATCACAACTGAATGATTCATTTAAAATTCCGCTTTCCAAAGCTTCAAATGTAAAGATTAAGATGGTTATATTAGTCTTCAAATTCTAATTCACATTTGCGTGGATCTGCTGAGAAGACATCTAGTAAATATCATTAGAATATTGAATAACTTCAGCGTGCGACAAAAAAAGAGTATTGCATTGAGTCAGAGATGCATTTTGAATAACTAAAATATCAATCAGTTTCTTGATTTACTTAAAACACGCAAGCAATGAGTAACACTGTTTGTTTTTAGAAGTGAATCAGTATTGTTTGAAGAAATGCTTATTTAGGTATCATATATCGAATGCCAGAATGGTCGTCTCGTTAATTTATATATTCCAAATCTAATAAAAATTATACCGTATATAGTACGTAATAACCAAATGTACTTTATGTGATTTGTCACAATTTAACTCGTATTATGAGAAAACTTCTATTGAATCTTGCTCAAACCGCTCAGGCCCGTTGTGCTGTTAATATTGTAGAACATTATTTCACGAATTCAAAGAGAACATACAGCCGATTAACTAACCAAATTATAAAAAATGTATTTAGCTGGTCACTAATAAAGTGAATGAAACTTGGTTACGCATGCTATTTAAATGAATATCAATCACTTCGTTAAATCACATCTTTGTTATATCAAAACAGCTCAAACATTTGGGCATGTTACTCAAATTCAAGCTAAACAACATGTAACACATAGGTACATATGGACATCGTTTATAATTAATAAACTATTCGTTTAGCTATAACACATTCTAAAAAGAATTACTTCAGTCGCACGCTTATCCCGATCCAACTCTCCCTATCTTATGAGTGCTAGCAACACGAAACCGGTCGTGGTGTGTGAGTTACGGAAATGCATACAAATGAGCTTTATTGAGATTTGAAAACAATTCGCGGTAGATAAATTTAGTGTATCAGAAAATATTATGTTTCAAGTATACCTTCGAATGCTTACCTTCACTGCGCCATGTATCGAATAATATATTACGATAAATGTGCACACTCAACGCCTTGGCAACACAGAATGGAAAGGGTGCAGTCGGCTTGGAGCTAGAAATCATTGGTAAAATTGGTATGATTTAAAGTTCCTTAAGAGTTTAGCAATTTTATATCTGTTAGAGTTAAATATATCTCCCGGCATACAGGTGTGCATTGAATTTCTTTCACGATAATTTGTTTTCAACTCTACATCAGTCTATCTTAATAGAAAATCTTGCAATTCCTAGTATTTAGATTCAAATACCTAAACCCCAATTGATTCTGAATGGTTCCCGTGAATACATGAGCACATTCAACTATTATTAGACAAACCACAACGCAATAATATCCTGTCCGATCTAGCTTCTAATCTGCCCGCTCAAATAGCAAAAGTGTGTTAATTGCCTGCGTGGTCGTTGACAAATAATACTACAAATTCACAGTCGGAAGCTGGTGATTCTTACTTTCTATTGTGAATAATCGAGGACTATTAATGCTGATTATGAATGTGCGAATTCAGGAGCTTCGGCTAATTGCTTAAAACCATACCTTTGCTTCATTACAGATGATTTTCACATGATTCTTCTAGTAACAACGACATGAGCGAAACAGTACAGATAACAATTTCGAGACAGCTTTAGAAAACATTTAAATGATTTCAGAAACGTATATCCATCAACATGTTATCTCTACTAGAAAAAATGCTTAGCTTTGGTTTTTCCCTCACATGACTTCTCTATACTTATATCAACTAAATAAATCCCCTCGTTCGAACTTTATACAATCGATTCTGTTCACAAAATGATAATTGGTGGTATTAAACCACAAGTGTAAAGAAAATACTGTTCTCTTGCTCGGGGATTGAAGTTTACGGATTGAAGCTGGCGTGAGCAATTTGGGAGAAGAATGCCGGATAGAAAGAGCTTCATTCCGGTTCGCTAATACACTCAAGACTTATTCAAAAAGACAATAAAAGGCATTTTAGATAGTAAATCTTCCATATGAGTTTGAACAGTCACAAATGCAACACAAGCCACTGCATCGTACCGAAGCACTTCTTCTACGATGCTGCGTTAAACGACTTGCCCTCAGATGTAAACGAGAATTTTAAATTTGTGAGAATATCGCCCCTTGTTGAACGTAATTATTGTCTTTGCATTTTTATACTGTGGTTTTCGTTAAGACAGTATGTTACTTATGCTCGTTTGGGTCCAATGTTATCGTAATATGTGAGAATATTTTTACTGGTTTTCACCAGAAAAGTTGTTGCACCCTCACGATTTCTAGCTATAACACAAATTGAAAAAATCTAACTTATGAGAGCATATCAAGAAAATGAAAACATAATTCTTTCAATGTAATATGAAATGTAATATGTAATATAAATACGTATAACCCGTTTTTTGTTGACTTATGCACTGCAGAATACTCAGCCAATAGACTGACGGTCAAAATGCAATTGAAAAAAATCATTTTTAAATCATGTTAACTGATATACAACTCAGAAATGTTTCAGGATACGTTTACCGTATCAATTAAGAACTTTGTATTATGTCTCAGTGTATACTATGCATTATTATAACACATTTTATATTACAAATCTTGGGGTTAAAAATTGATACGAAGATTATATTGGCAACTCACCTGGTATTCCCCGAAATCTGGCTATATCCACGTTGCGTCAGAAGCTTTTGGCCTCGCTTTACTTCGTCTGTATCCAGTCCGAATACTCTTGTGTACAACATTTCAAAGAGAATAGCTACAAGGGTTCAAATTAAACTGGCAGTGAATAACACATATGGTATATTTTCTTGTGCATCAACGGCTGTCGAGCGAAGAATCACATATTTTTAATACTGAACACATTTTCACTTAGGTTACTTTTCGTGGTAACGGTATAGTGTTTATTTCATATGATGGAAATTCATAAATATTGCAAACTGAGCGATGAAATTTACAATTATTTTATATGACCCAATTAAAATCCTTAAAAATGTTATTCCTAATACAAAATGGGACACAATAATATTGTAAGCACGATTTATTTTCCCACCGATTCCATTCAAATCATTTTTGTGTACACAGTTATGACTGTTACACTACTAATGAGTAATTGCAAACAGGAAAACTCCTTCAAGAGTGATCGTCAATGATGCCTACCTCACAAAACGTCCAATAAAACTTGATTAGAAAACATTTTAGTTACTCATATGGTTTTCCATAACACTTTTTTCTGTCACGTGTCAAAATCGGCATATCAATAAACTTACATTGGGACGTAGCGAATGCTTGAACGGAGTCCTCTGGCAATAAAGCATCAAAATGTCCACACGATTCACTGAGAAATAACTGAAAAGAAGGCAAACAGTCTGAATTCCTCGTGTATCAGAATAGCATCATTTAAAAGTCCGTCACGTTTATATAAAGAATAATTGATTAACAGAAATTTCTTAATCGAAGAACATACTTGTTGTTTTGAGGATTTACCTAGTTTCATAATCGACCCATCTGCTTTGTACAGCATTAACTGCACACTGAAAAATCAAATGTTCGTGTAAAACTTCATTGACTTAAGACAAAACCATAATAATGTGGACAAAAATACTGGTATATTTAATGAGAAAATATTTGTTTATTTGTGGATTTCGATTGTCTGTTTGCAACGATATTGTGTTCAAATTGTTTTTTGATCAATCCACCAAACGCAAGACGCTGAAAAACCTTGGAATATAAAATAGAGCGCTGCTTAAAAATATACATATAATATAAATATTTTAATCGCACAATCCCCACGACCAGTTTTCTTTTGTTTGTGCTCATCAGCTGGAGACGATCAAGGATCCAGAAGATCCGAAACAGTGGCGACATGTTAAACAAAACACTTTGATTGTATCCACCACCAGGCGATTCGATTAATTAAAGTGTGAAATTGAAACACATATTTAGGTGGATTTAAATTAATCATTCAGTTGCTAGTGTAGCGAATTCATTGGGCCAGTTACATATTGATATATCTACTTTTGCTGAAAAATTAATTATATGTTGCATTATAGCTTGTGGTGTAATGTTACATGGGTTCAATGAACTCTAAAAATTTGTTTCCTCCAGATTGAATCGGAAGCAAAAGCAGGTGCTGATCAATTTTGGTGATTGAATTTGATTATCCAGAGCATTATCTATATTCAATTATCTACCAGAGAATATAGTAATGTTATGACATAATTGTAATCATGTAGCGGTAACGCATATGCTTTCAACGATTCGACTTCAAAATTCCCTGTTGGTTCTTTTTTGCCACAGTTGTTCGATAAATGCGGTAACATTTTGAAATTGTGCCAACTTTTAGATAATTTAATTCGTATCTCCACTTACCGATAGGAGGGCAAAGGTAGGTCAATTGCGAAGCACGCCAAAAATCAAAGTTTTAAAGTAATCACCGTGAAAATTCAAGGAACGGAATTTCCTTTTGAGACATTGCTTATTGTTAGATCGAGTCGATGAATTCGTTAGAAACACATCTGGTCTACTGATGCATTTAAGTAGTAATGAAGAAAATAATCTGTCAGGTTCGTGCTGCTTGCACAAATTGAGAGGGACAGTAAAATGGGTATCTATGTGAGTGGAAACAATAGCACAACAGAAGACAAATTTCAAACGTTTAAGGCATTTTTAAACCAACATTATTTGACCAATATGATTTAATACTAATAGCAGTAGCAAAAATATAATATAATTTTATATATTATTTATTATATGACAACATTGAATATTACTTAACACACATTGATTACAAGTTTCAGCGTATCTAACTCACTCGAGAATTTCTGGTAAGACGACAAGCAATTCGCTGATATCCAGGTGTTCGTTACAATTCTGCAGCTTTAAGTGATCATAGATCTGCTTACCTTGCATTCGAGAAATTTATGCATTTGAACCGGCAACGCAAGCTGAAGAAGCTTCTTGAACTGTTCCAACGTGCGTGGATACTGCACGAGCTGAATTCATAGAAAAGCGACAAAAATTTAATATTCGAGGATATATGCTGACAAAGAGCGTTTGGATTCATTATCAACATATTATTCATGAAAAAGACATACTTGATAACTGTCCTCAAAAATCCCTTATAAAATTACATATAATCAAGTTAGATAGTCGCCCTACTAGCATGGAACCGGTATCTGATGCATCTTGTGTTATTATCCATAGAAGCGGAATTTAGTGTCCTCTCCATCGGTGCGTTGAGCGGTACGCTAGGGCAGTTCAATATGGACAACCAGTTGTTGCCCATGCAGCAAGTGCTCTCTCTCCACGACACAATTGGAACCAATAGAACAGCTAGGCTAATATGTTTGAACAACGATGCCGTTGCAGGTGTTGCCACGACGAAGTTGAATACAATTTCGAACTGCCTAACGGGATTCCAACTCCGGAATTTTCCTCGAGATTGACTGCTCAAGTCTATTCCATGACAGAATACGACGGAGAAATAGAAATAAAAATGGCAGAGAGACTACAATTTGTTTCCGCATGCAGCTCACTACCAGTGGCAAATCAACTAAGCAAGGTGTTCGGTGCGCAATAGAGAACTGTATATCGCTGTGAGAGATTTCCTTCATCGAATCGAACTCTTTACACATTCTAAAAGCTGAGGATCATGAAGCCATCACGTACATGCGATGTGTACATCTATGTTTGACATCGAACGAACGAGGCCAACAACTCTTCATGAGTCAATATCGAGGTGCAGTCAAGTCGCTTTGCAGCACATATGTCAAAATTTTTAATAAATATCGCGACAAATGTAGCAGTGTTCGTATTTTCATGGAGCGCGTTTTTCAGTTAGTAGGCGCGTAAGATTAATGTTATCCGAGGTTGTCAAGACGGTAATGCGGTGTTTGTAATGCAGCTGAGTACCTACGTATATGTCGTGCGTCAACATAGTTGCAATCTTAGCTGATTGATAAACTCATAATCATTGTAAGCTAGTGGCTAGAAACTACTCTCTATAGATCAGTGTTTGTAAAGCAGGATTAATAATTTAGTAGAAAACTACAAATTTTTAATAATTATGTTGGAATCACTTTAATGCAATTTTTCTAACCTAACAATGAACAAAAATAATCTGAGTCAATTATCAATGCAATGTTTGTGATGAAGTACAGTTCTAGGCTAGACATGACTAAACAAACTTGGGATTTAGTGATCACATCGATCTTAATCCAGAGAAAAAAATACTGAAATTACTGCAAGCAATCATTTGTAAAGTAACTTTATCTTTTTAAACAGCTATTTAGATTTACTGCAAACACAAGTGCGAACAATCCTCTTAAGACATTTTGAAACCCAAAACTAATTTAAGAAAATAAAATCCGCCCTTTTGAATTCCACTGCTAAAATTTACTCACCTGATCGTTGATCGCATGCAGCAAACAATTCCCATCTCTTGGGGTTACTTTCCGCCAAAACCCAACATTCTTCAGATGCACATCAAACTCCTCCATTACCAGCCGACGAACGTCACGAGATGCCCTACCAGCCTCGTCACCGATCTGACACTTTTTTTGTGCTCCCGTGATTTATCTATCGAGCAGCGCGACGTAGACAGGACACGTCAGCGCGTCGTATCCAAATGACACTCAGACTCTGCGGTGTGTGGGTTAGGTCACAGTCATAATTTTAGAGTTACCCTGGTCAGAGCAAGTCGGTTTCAATTAAATGTTACATTTCGGATTTGATGTGACAAATTCTCGGCTTTTGATTTCGATACTATTCCATATTGACGCATGAATAACGTGAATGATGCCGTCTGCATTGACAAGATTTTTGTAAAAATAAACAGGTCAACAAGGCACTAGCATACGGATATCGTTGAGCTAACTATTTTAAGCCGTTAAACAGTGATTT
>JACCGJ010022487.1:0-27788 GCA_013407085.1 Atriophallophorus winterbourni
ATGCTACTAGGCCAAAAGCCCGAATTTAATGTTACGCCTTCAACGTTATCCGCTTTTCAAGAGCATCATACCGCCTTGGCAAATGCTGAACTACTCTCGCACTTTAACCACAAGACAAACAGTTAATCAATTCTTACTACTAACACATCTCCAACTGCAGTTGGTGCCGTTTTACAGCAACTTGTACATGGCATACAAGCGTAACTTGTTAACCATTCTTCCACTGTTTTAGGCGCATGCGGATCCTGATCCTACTTTCCTTACATGATGAGTGCAAACAGCATGAAACCGGTCGCGGGCTATGTGTGTGATGGATATGCATGCAAATGAGCTTGAGAAACAATAATTTTAATGCACATTCTTATTTTTAAATGATGTAATATTTTACTTTAATGACCTCTCACCATGCTGGTGAAGATAATATCTTCCATTCTATTTCAGTGTCTCCGAATACCTTACCATCATTGAAACTGGCCCGAAATCTATCAGCCCAAGATTTGTTCCGTATGTGAATAACTCTCCTACAGATAAAAAAAATCCGGCTGGTGAACAAATTTTGGTTTCTTTTCGTCGTTAATTCTTCAAGAGTATTGGATCATACAACGTACTTTACTCCCATCCGCACCCTATTTCATCCATCATAATTTGTTACATTTTCTCATTCTGATGGATTTATGCTCCCTTTTAAATATTCTCAACAAACCTTTCCGTATAAACGTCAATTTATGCATATATAATTTTTTTATCAATTTTTCATGACGATTTCATTACAATTCGCACCACTTTTTCCATAATTATAATATTTTTCGTAAAATTCAGTGCTTTACTCGTGGTGGTGGTTGCATCATATATATTACTAAGAATATTCCTACCAATCTTCATTCTTCTTCCTCACTGGATGAAATTGATGATTCCATATGGATACATATACCTTCATTAGATGCCCTTTTCGGTTGTATTTACAACCCACCTCCTCCATCCTTACACAATCTTAATAAGATTAAAAATGCTTTTATTGAAGTTTCTTTGAACCCTTTTAAAAATAATCTTATAGCTGGTGATTTTAACATGTCTTATACATGCTGGAACTCGCCTCAGCAATCTAGAAAATTCTCCTCTTTTTCCGAAGCAATCAACCTACTAGGTTACACCCAAGTAGTTGATAAACCTACAAGGCACTCAAACCTTCTAGACCTTATTTTTACATTGGGTCCCAATGCTAGTAATGTGAAAGTCATAGGACCCCTTCCTGGTTGTGATCATAACATGGTCACGTGTCAACTTCATTTTTGTGAGAATCGGACCTCAATCAGCAAAGCTAATGGTCGCCTCTATGTTGATTGGACAAAGTTTTCGACTCTAATTAGAAACTCTGATCGGACTGACTTTTTTATATCTCCGGATTTTAACCTTATCTCTTCAATATTCCATAAGAACTTATCTAAATGTCTCGTAACTGCATCAACTTCTCGGAAAACTAAATCAATTAAACTTGATAAAATAAACCTTCTTGAAAAAAAGATAGCCCGTCCTTCTGCTTTTGTAAGCCACACACCAGACTTTTATTCATTTTTACGTCTCAAGGAACTTCTTAGCTCTTTTACAATGATCAAATTACAATTCATCGAGAATCAACAAAGAATGGCCCTGAACAGTGCTTCGAAGACCAAGTCTTTGAATAATCTAACGAGATCTCGATATAATCTAAGTAAACATGAAATTTCTACAATTGTGTTCACCCATGATGATATGGAATCATCCACATCAGATTCTTCAGAAATATGTATGCTATTTTTAAACTATTTTAGCCAATCATTCAATACCACCATATACCCTATTCCAGGTCAAAATACCAGCGTACACCCTGTACTCCCAAATCGAAATAATAATTCAATGTGTATTGATTCCATCTTCTTTAGTTTACAAGAAGCTAGCGCAATGTGTCGGCGAAGCAAAGCTTCTTACAAGCCTGATACTGTAGGCTTTGTTCCAGCAATGTTGCAACTAAATACGGATGATATACCTTTAATTTTATTAAACCTGTTTAATCTTTCTGTTAAATCTGGTATCTTTCCGCTCGAATGGAAACATTCTGTCATTATACCTCGGTTTAAAACAGGGAATTCGCACATTATCACTAATTATCGCCCAATTAATCACACACCTTTTCTCTCTAGGCTATCCGAAAAGTTGATCAAGAACGCACTAATAGCTTACTTAGGCCCAAACGCTTTTTCTTCATTTCAACATGGCTTTTTAAATCAGAAGTCCTGCATTACCTGTCAGTTGGAATATTTAGACTATGTAACCACCTACATAGATCATGGATTAGCTATATTGTCAAGTAAGGCGTATGTGGACACCGTTCCACGCCGACTCACATGCTTGACTGAGACAAAACCAAGATGTACGCAATTAGAAGCTAAGCTATAGGAATTACATGTGTGAACTATTTAGCCTGTTATCTTTCCGTTATTGTTGATCGACGTATGTAGCAGATAGCGATGAGTCTTACAACAACCGTCAAGGCGACACACTTGCTGAGATCTGCAGTCTCCAATTCTATGATTGCCTTCGAGGCACCGAAAGCACCTTTTATTTTGCTTAAGTTTTTGCCACCTTTTTTCGACGTCATAACTCCGGAAAACTGGACATTGCTTCAGAGGGTGGTTTAGCTCACAAAGAATACAGCTATTTGTTAGTGAAGCCTGGTGGACAGCAGCAATTCTACGAACAGAATGTGAAGAATCTGAAGATTTCCTGATTTCAAAGGCCGGGGCTCCATATTCTTTACTAGCTGCATCAAGTCGTCTCCTTATCACAGCCACCAAGTCTCTGAAGAATGGCCCTTTGTTCAGGGCCATGAGAGACTCCGCCACTTCACACATTTTACCTGTAGTGGCTTGGGTAATCGCTTAACAATTCTTAGCAGATTAGTTGAGCAATTCAAGTACGCGACATGGTTGAGCTGTGAAAGACTGATGCTCCGACTTTGCATCTGCTGCAGCAATAATTCCAATGCGATTAAATCGCCCTACTGTATAACCGGTACTCTATATAAATCCTTTGTAACGCCATTAATTATCTGGTGTGGCTTGCAATATTGTAAACGAAGAATTTCTATGGTGGTAGAGAAACAAGTTTAGCGGGGAAGCAAGACACAGTGTCGGATTGCCTCCTTAGGAGCGCCCCGAAAATAGTAGATGAGGTAACAGAGCCTTTGATAGGGATCCGTTACCTGAGACTCTATATGACTGGAGAATGACTTGATGAAGTTGACAAAATCCGCTGGTGAACCATTAAATGGCTCGATTTCAATTTTCGGCAAACTAAGTTCCACGGCTGAAATTCTAAACAGAGATTCGGCGAAAGGCTGCGGTGGTTGACTATCGTCGTCTGTACGCTTCATGGAATATATCGCACCTTAATCAACATAGTGATCCTGTTCGTACCTACTCTTCGCTTTCTTCCAAGCTAGTCGTTCTTTTCCAAGTTTCAACTCTTCTTCTGCTATACAGAACCCTTATTCCTATAGGTAATTATGGTCCTTCAAAGCATCCTCTCTAATGCCTCGGGGCCTGCCTGAAAACCTGGGTTGATGAACGTGGGAAATGCATAGTCGGAAAACGAGAAGAGGTAACATGAGGATCAAATTCACTAGAAAGTACATTTGGTTGACTCACGTGAGTAGGTGATGCGGGTGGGATCGGAAGGGTCAAGAAAATGTTTTATTCAAAGTTGGCTTTTCGATTCGCTTGAAGTTTTCCGCTTCGTTCAAATTCTTCGACATAATTCTCGTTGTTGTCATATTCTTATCGTCCAACGATTACCCAGAAATTGTTGAGTACTGCAAATGACGAAATATAAATAGCTCGAAATTGCAATCTATAATCTTTTCCAACCCGGTAAGAGTTACGCGCAAGAATTGTATAAACGTTGCAAAACCAATTTATTCGTTATGAACAATTTTCTATAAATAACGGTACTAAACAAATATACACAAATGCAAGAAATAACCTCAACACTGAAAATCGGGGATTAGTTTCAATAAAAATTACGAGCGTCCATAAGCAGAAAATATGGCGCAAGTGCAATCAAGTAAAATGCGAGCCAACAAATGGCGGGAAAGATTAAAACAAAAATAAGAAGGGTGTAAAAAAAGATGAAGTGAATTTCTGGTAAAATATTTAAAAACATCAAAAATGAATGTGTACAATTTGTTGGGAGCACAAAATAGGGAGTCCAGTCAGGCCAAATAATTACCAAACTTAAATGTGAATATCACATTTACACCTGATCTCACACCAATGCAACGGAGATTTAGGTTTCATGAGCGTAACGTGAGTACTTAATTTTCCACCAATCTTCCAGCAATGGAAAAGAAACGATGGAATTGGATGAGTTGCCACAAGAGTTAAATGCACCTCCAACTTCGCCTTCTCTAGTCAATAATTGTACACAACCCATTATTACATTCAAAATTATAACATCTCCTTACACAAGGAAAAGAACCTTATTGCCAAAGCTTCGACAAACTAGTGCCTTATTGCCCGCCCCACCTTCTATTAGGAATTTTTCAACTTTTCACAATAGAAATACTTCGAACTTCAATCGACGTATAATGCCTTATCCATTAGATCGGAACTCGCCATGGCAATTCCATCGACCGAGTGCACAATACCCAAATCCATTTTTGTATTATTGCATCCATCACCGCATTTTTAACCATAATAGCTGGTACATTGACACCAATTTTCTATATTTAAATTCATTTAACACTAACCCTACTATGTTCCCTTACTAAAATATGAGAAATTTGTAACTCCCTCCACGAAATGTTATAACGTGAACGAATCAATTACATAATAAACCATTCTCTGATAATAGCCCTGCATCTCCTTTATTTTTTCTTGTTAATGCTTGATTCATAAATAACAAGATATTAACTTTATGTTCATATCTTTTCTCTAATCACGCTGATATTATTCTAATAACTGAATATTGGACAGGAAAGGAAGAATCAGGTTGTGAACTTTTGACTCCAAGCTTTCACAATTTTACTAAAGACCGCGTTCCGAAACGTAAAGGACGATGCTTTGTTTATGTCAACTCTAACCTCCAGTCTAACATCATCATTTCAACCGTCTCTGATCATATCAAATATTCTATCTGGCTGGCACTACCGGCTTTTGATCTCTTAATTGGATGCGACTACTACCCACCGGCTACTACTTCTTCATCGCTTCAACGACGGACCGATTGCTTCATAGAAACCTCTGTCCAGCCTTCCCGCTATAAATTAATTGCAGAAGATTTTGACATTCCTTAACTTAACCGGGTAGAAAGCACGCATGTAAATTTCAATTCTTTTTCCAATACCACCAAACTATTAGGTTTTACACAGTTTGTTGATAAACCAACGCGCAATAAAACTTTCCTTGACCTTGTATTTACTCTGAATATCACACCTTCTAACCTGAACGTATATCCGTCATTTTAAATGGAGATCATAATCTCATATCTTTCGAATTGAGTTGCATTAGCATAATGACTAGTGTTAAAAAGCCACGAATAATTAGTCACATAAATTTCAAAATCTTTGGAGACCTCAATTAAAACGAAGATTGAACTGCATTTTTCATTTCTGACAATTTTAAGGTAATCTCCGAAATCTTTCATTATAAACTAGCTGAGATACTACAGAAATCTACTACTAGACATGCTAGACGCCCTTAACTGAGCAGAGCTCATAGGTTAGAAAAACAAATTGCTTATTTGACATCATGTGCTCGTAAAAAGCATGACATCTCTTCTTTTCATCATGCGTTTGAACTATTTGACACACTAGTACAAATTGTGAACCACAAACTGATTTCTGATGAATCTAGAGCCCTCTAATCCAGTGGAAAACAGAAAGCATTATCTGAATTAATGGACGCTAGGGAATCGGTAAATTCAGATAGGATAAGTAACATCAATAAACCAAATCAATATGGTGATGATTGTACAGAAGTAACTAAGCCTTTTGATGTTTGTGAAGATTTTCTTGTATTTTCCAATGCTTCATATAATAACAACTTTTATCCTTCATTCAATAAGTTAGACGCCATTAAAATTAAACTCTTTGACATACTCAAAGTTTTTAAGCAAGTTGCAATCTCCTACAAACCTTATGAAACAGGTTTCGTACCAGCAATTTGCAAAATGAGATCTGCAGACTTCTTATTATTACTACTTAATCTTTTCAATGCGTCTATCCAATCAGGAATTTTCCCCTGAGAATGGAAACAATCCGTTTCTAGTATTTGACATGAGACCGGATAACTACATACGGTTACCCATTATCAACCCATTAATCACACACCATTTCTAGCTAGAATATTTGAGAATCTTGTCGGGCACGCCACCAGCACGAATTTCTCAACAGAAAATCTTGCGTCACTTGTCAACTAGAATTTTCAAATTACGTGACACAATCACTAGATTCAAACCTTGGAGTCATAGTTGTATTCATTGATATTATGAAAGCCTCCGACAGGGTCCCGCATAATCTACTCCTCGCAAAAGTATCTGCTGTAGGTATTACTGGAAACCTACTTTCGTGGTTCAAATTTTTTCTTACTGGTCGCACCTTTACTGTAGATATAAATGGCTACCGTTGGCGAACTTTGCCAATTCCTAGCGGAGTCATACACGGAAGCATTTTAGGTCCACTACTTTTCCCGATAATCATTAACGATATACTATCTGTCATAACACATTGTAAGATCTTTTTGTTTGCAGATGATATAAAAGTCGCTGTGACCTCTCCATCTAACCAGACTAGCGATTATATATCAAAATTGAACCAAGACCTGCATGCTCTACTTCAATGGAGTATTCGAAACGGTCATGAGTTCTCCACCAATAAATCTACTCTCATTAATTTCAAATGTATCATAACAAAAGATTCGATCATCTTAAATAACACATCACTACAGCCAGTACGTGATTTAGGATATAAATATTTTGGATCACTTTCATTTCATGAACAAATTTGCTACTTAATTTCTAAAACAAAAAAGAGTATAGGTTTACTTCATAGATTCATCTCTCTACCCCAGTGCAAGATGGAACTTTACAAGTTACATACACTACCTTTATTAGAATACTGCAATATTATATCTAGCAATATTACTCGGTATGATAGTTATGCTTTGAAAGCCATCTAACGTACTTTCACACGATAAATCACCACCAGTTCGGATAGGCATTTATATAAGAAAAGAATTCTGATTCTAGGATTGGAACTATTATGGTTTCGAAGAATACGACAAATTCGTGTACATTATTTTTATGGTATATTGAAAAAAGATATGATCGACATTGATTTTTAATTTCAAAACTCTCAACTATATAATTATCGTATGTTTGTATGTATTCATAATCGACTTCGAAAAGATTTCTTTATTTCTGAATATTCTCGTTTATGGAATTTACTTCACAATAATATAAGACTGAGCACTTCGCAAAATGAATACAAAAAGCAACTCAACTCCATTTTTGAAATTAGGAAAGATATTTAGTATTCATACAACTATAGATTATTTATACTTATATGGCATTAAAGGCTTTTAGTTTTTTTAGCTATAAAAAATTTAAAATGGCATATAACTTTTTTCTTGAGAATTCACTTTTCAAAATTGTTAAATTCAACAAAATACACTCTCCCAATTCTTGAAATGACGATACCACTCATCTCTCCGGGACTCGGTGTAGTGAATTCCCAATACCCTTGAAATTTGTTTCAAATTGCATGTTGGACATCATTCATGAATAAACATTGCGAGTCGGACCCTCCCAAACTGTAATTAACCCATTTCTTATATTTTAAACATTTACTGTTATTTTGTATAAAATGTGCAACACATCTATTTTCTGCAATCCCACATCTTGGTATATGCAGATTGAAAATGTGTACAATTTTTAATTTGCTGTACGAACAGTAGACAGAGAAAGTAGAATAAATCACATAACCAGTTCAATAGACCAAGGATTATCAGCGATTATTGTATTCCTAGACATAATCAAGGCTTCTTATCAGGTTCCACATACGCTACTCCTTTTGAAGTTATCATATTCAGGTATTCATGGGCATTTATTAAGCTGGTTTCATTCCTTACTGTCTGATCGCAGTTTTTCAATTACCAGTGACGGTGTTACTCCACCTAATCAGCCAATTCTAACTGGCGTAATTCAGGGCAGCGTTCTAGGCCCCATTCTTTTTCTCATCCATGTTAATGATCTGCAAAGTGTTGTTAACCACTTTAAACTTTTTATTTTCGCTAATGACATAAAAGTCGTCCTATTATTTCCACCTAATGAAATGTCACAGACTGTGATATCCCTTTACACCGATCTTGCTTCTCTATCAAGCTGGGCGCACAATGTGGAATAGAATGTTTGGCTCCTAAGACACACTATATGGGATTACGCTGCTTAATTCCCTGTGACACACTTACATTAAATGGCTCAACCATAACTCCTTCTGCCGAAGTTAGGGACCTCGGATTAAGGTATTCCTTTTCTCTCAACTTTAATGAGCAAGCAAGACATCTCCTTCGAGAGCACGACAAAACTTTGGCCTAATTTACCATAAATTCCTCTTACGCGGAAGTAAAATTGCACTATATAAAATGAAGGTCTTGCCAATTCTTGATTATTGTAATATCATATATTGCCACATGAGGAGGCTTGATTGTTTTCTCTCTTAGAGAGACTTCAACGTACTTTCACCAAAATAATTTTGGGCTATTCTAACCCTTTGCTTTATCTTGAAAGGTGTAGTTGCTGAATGTAGAACCACAATGGCTACGCAGGAGCCGTCTGAATCTGCTTCTTTTCTTTCGGATCATTACCCAGCAGCGAGTTAAGCTTCAGTCTGGCATGCGTATTTGAGACTGTATTCGATATGATCTGCGAAATCGAACAAGGCTGTTGAATATTCTTTTGTCTCGCGCTAAAGTTGGACGTAACTTCTTCTTAATTAACCCTTAAGGTAAACTCTTCTGTAGACATTCTATACTCTCATGAGATTCCAGGTT
Source organism: Atriophallophorus winterbourni (assembly GCA_013407085.1). Lineage (NCBI taxonomy): Eukaryota > Metazoa > Platyhelminthes > Trematoda > Plagiorchiida > Microphallidae > Atriophallophorus > Atriophallophorus winterbourni. The sequence continues at coordinate 9,084 of JACCGJ010022487.1, forward strand.
ACTAATTCCACATCTTTCTTCACATATTAGTATATCAATATGTCTGATCGTGTTCTGTGGATAATTGGCCATTCAAGTGTCAGTTTGCAGTGGACTAGGAAATATAAGTCTAGCACTACACACAAAATGGCAAAAATGGAAAGAACTCACTGAAAGACCAAGAGAGCAAATGTCCAAATACAGATCCGTAACGTCCAACGATAGGGAAGTAATCCACACAGGAAAATCCGAGAGATGGAATCCAAGGTGCAGAAAGCGCTAAAATGTTGGAGATTCCGTTAATCACAGTTCCAGCACAAAGTGGCACACACAGACTTCGGAACCGAAGGAGAAGACAAAGTCCGAGTTCAAAATTGTATTGACCGCCAAAAAGTATATTGTACAAGCATTGATACAGATGAAGTGTACATGGCCAAAAAATGGACAATCATACAAGGCCAAAAAGTGTATGTAAAAATGCTAAGGTACAAGGGAAAGTAGATCACTACAATACTCCCCCACCAGAGCGTTAGTTAGGCTTGAAAGAAGAGTAACATACGCTCGAAATGTTCATAAGGTCACGTAGTCAGCAAGGCGTTTGGGCCAATGCACATGTCTACCGGTTCGGGTTTGAACGGGGGTAGGAGGGACCGGGGAATTGGATGAACATGGGTGGAGGTTGGCGCATGAGGATTATCAGGGAGTTGTGCGTGAGGCGTAGTGATGCTTGGCGGAGATTGCGGCTTAAGCTCGACAAAAGCGGGTTTTAAGCGGTCAATAGAAACTGTGTCACGTCGACCATTCATATCCAAAACGAAGAACTTGTGTTTACGCTCGATAACTCTGTGAGGTCCGTGATAGGATGGCTGAAGAGGTTTACAAACAGAGTCGCGTCGCACAAAAACAAAATCACACGTATCAAGATGAGGTGATTTCTGTTGGTGGATAATGCGCTGACGAGGAGGCGTAAAGTCCAACTTGGACATGAACGTGCGCAAGCGAGAAATGTAATCTGACGCCGGAGGTAGTGACTGGCAGGGCACAACGAGTTCACCGGGAAGACACAAGGCGGTACCAAAAACTAACTCTGCGGCTGAGCACTGCATGTCTTCTTTGATAGCGGAACGTATTCCAAGAAGAACAAGTGGCAAATTCTCAGTCCATTTATTAGGATCAGGCTGGCAAGCTAAAGAGGCTTTAAGCTGCCGATGGAAGCGTTCAACCAATCCGTTCGAGTTAGGGTGGTAGGCGGTGGTTCGTATGTGCTGACAGCCAAGGAGTCGCGTCAAATCTCGGAACAGAGTCGATTGAAACTGAGCGCCACGGTCGGTTGTGATGACAGATGGTGTGCCAAAATTGGCAATCCAATGTTCGACGAAGGCGCGTGCTACAGTCTCTGAACATGTGTCTTTGATCGGAACAGCAATCGGCCATCGAGTGAAGCGATCAATCGCCGTTAGGATGAATGAGTATCCGTTCGATGATGGCATAGGACCGATGAGATCAAGATGCACATGAGAGAATCGACAGTTGGGATGCCTAAATGGAACGTAAGGTGTGAAGGTATGTCGAGATATCTTGTTCTTCCGACAAGGAATGCAATGCTGGACCTAAGTTTGTATATCCTTATTCATGGACGGCCAAACGAAACGATCTGCGATTAGCCTCACGGTGGCAGGCTTTCCGGGATGAGACATCGAATGAAAATGATCGAAAATGGCACGTCGCAGAGAAAGAGGGACAAGAGGTCTAGGTTTCCCTGTCGAGATATCGCACGTCAACGGGGCATCGGCGTTTGGTAACTGAATTTGCTGCAAATCCAGGGATCGACACTTCGCGAGTACGGTTTTATCAATCTCGGCTTGATGGTTAGTCAAAAGGGAGAGATCAAATGGTGTGCCTGAAGACAAAACAGAAATGTCAGGTGTTGATAAAGCATCGGCAACCAAGTTAGCATCTCCTTTGACGTAACGAATATCGGTAGAAAACTGAGAGATGTAATCTAAGTGGCGAATCTCGCGTGGCGAATGACGATCAAGTTTAGACTGCAGAGCAAAAGTCAATGGTTTGTGATCCGTAAAGATGATGAAGTCACGACCTTCCAGTAAATGACGGAAATGCCGTATGGCCAAATATATCGCAAGTAATTCATGGCCAAATGTGCTGTAGCGAGTTTGTGCCGAATTAAGCTTTTGCGAGAAAAATACTAGTGGACGGACTGTGTTCTTGTGGTGTTGTTGTAAAACAGCTCCCACAGCCGAATTGGAGGCATCGGTGGTCAACGACAAAGAAAAGGTCGGTTCCGGATCAATGAATGAGAGTTCTGTGGCACTGCAAAGAGCTTTTTTGGATGCGGCAAAAGCTTCAAGTGCCTCAGGCGAAAGCTGAAGAGATTTTGATTTGGAGTCGAGCAAATCGGTCAGCGGTGCAATGATCTTTGCGCAGTTTGGAATAAAGCGACGGTAAAAGTTGATCATGCCGATAAAGCGGCGCAACTGCGTTACTGTTGTGGGGACAGGAAAGTCGGAAATCGCCTGGCATTTCTCGGGAAGAGGTGTGATACCAGATCGAGTAAGGCGATGACCGAGGAAGTCCAGTGAATCTGTGCCGAAAATGCATTTACTTGGGTTGATCTTTATCCCGTAGTTAACGAAACGCTCTAAAACGAGACGGATGTGCTCAACATGCTCCTCTGGAGAGTTGCTGGCGATCAAGACGTCGTCGATGTATGCGTAGGCGAACGGCAAGCCTCGCAAGACTTCGTCGATGAAACGTTGGAAGGTTTGTGCAGCGTTTCTCAGGCCAAAGGGCATCCGAGTGAATTCGTATAAGCCGAAAGGAGTCGTGACTGCCGTTTTGGGTATGTCTTCCTCGGCTACCGGGATGTGATAATAAGCACGGACGAGATCAAGTTTAGTAAGTATCGTCGTGGCACAAAGATTCAAAGAGAAATCGTGGATGTGTGGCACCGGATATCTGTCGGGGACCGTTCGGTTGTTGAGAGCACGATAGTCGCCACATGGCCTCCAGTCATCTGAGGTCTTCTTGGGGACCATATGAAGTGGTGACGACCAGGAGCTGGAAGAGGGACGGATGATCCCGAGCTCTAGCATGTGCTCAAACTCGGCTCTTGCGATCTTGAGTTTCGACGGGTGAAGTCGCCTAGGTCTGAAGGAGACTGGTGGTCCGCTAGTGACAATGTGATGTTTCACAGAGTGTGTCACTTTGTCTGTCGGTCTTGGGGGCTGCATGACGGATGGGAATTCATGCAGTATAGCACAAAAAGTCGAAGCTTCTGGAGTAACAGCTTTGATGCCGGAGGAAACGGCTTTAGTAGTGATACCTGAGACCTGTAAAGAGGTTTTCGTATCTACTAATCTCCGCTGTTTTACTTCGACAGTGAGACCGAAGTGAGATAGAAAGTCGATGCCGATTATTGGGCAATTTACCTCCGCGATGAGAAACACCCATGGAAAACTGCGTCTTAGTCCTAAGTTGAGGGTTAGCAGGCGTTGGCCGTAAGTGTTGATACGAGTGCCATTTGCCGCTTGAAGGGTGTAGGACGATGGTTTGGACTTGCTGGATGTTGGAGGTATGACGCTAATTTCAGCGCCAGTATCGACTAGAAAACGCAGACCACTCGATTTGTCTGTGACATAGAATAGGCGACTCGGGATTGGTAGGCCGGGAACAGTAGTCGCCGTAACTGATTGACCCTTGATTTTGGCGGTTTTTGAACACGGAGAGATGCATTTTGAGGCTTTATCCCCATATCTCTTGTGGTACCAACATACGCGCTCAGGGGTTTTCGATGGTCGAGATTTAGATTTTGAGCGAGGTGGGTTGGGAGATTTTGACAAAAGAGAGTTCGCCGCAAGAGTTAGTTCAGCGACTTGTTCTTTTAATTCCGAACATGGACAGGGCGAATTGATGTGTGTGGAATCAACCGTAATTTGGTCGGCATCTTTTGCTTTGAGCATTTTGTTAGCCACTTGTGCTAGTTCGTCTAATGATACGTAAGTAATCAAACCAGCAAGCACTTGGCTGATGTCAGCTGGGAGGTTTTTGAACCACAACTGTGTTAAAATGCTCTCCTCAATCCTTTTGTTTCCCAGTAGCTCTTTCATCTGGCGAAGAAGCTGAGATGGCTTTTTATCACCAAGAGCCATTTTGGAAAAGAGGACGTAGAGCTTCTCTTGCTCAGAAAAACCAATTCGGTTTATTAGTGTGGATTTGAGCTTTTCGTATGGCTTGACCTCGGGCATAGCATATATAAGATCACTGACTTGTTCAGCTACGTCGAAAGGAAGCAGGGTCACCACATGAGAATACATAATAGATTCATTGGTGATGCCATATATACGAAAAATAGCTTCAATTTGGCCGAACCAAAGAGGGAGATTAGAAACGACTAAAGCCGGTAATGTGCATGGAATATGTTGTGATTGTAGGATTGTGGAAACTTTACTTATGGAAAAATCGCTCATGGTGGGGTGTTAAGTGAGTATTCCAAAATATAAGCCAAAAATTTACAAATACGAATTAATCGTAAATGAAAAAAATTGCGGTAGTAGACGGGCTCACCAATTATGTAGTGGACCGAAAAAATTAGTCTAGCACTACACACAAAATGGCAAAAATGGAAAGAACTCACTGAAAGACCAAGAGAGCAAATGTCCAAATAAAGATCCGTAACGTCCAACGATAGCGAAGTAATCCACACAGGAAAATCCGAGGAAATGGAATCCAAGGTGCAGAAAGCGCTAAAATGTTGGAGATTCCGTTAATCACAGTTCCAGCACAAAGTGGCGCACACAGACTTCGCAACCAAGGAAGAAGACAAAGTCCGAGTTCAAAATTGTATTGACCGCCAAAAAGTATATTGTACAAGCATTGATACAGATGAAGTGTACATGGCCAAAAAAGGGCAATCATACAAGGCCAAAAAGTGTATGTAAAAATGCTAAGGTACAAGGGAAAGTAGATCTCTGCAAGTTTACCGGACCCTAGAAATGCTTTACACTAATTAATCTCAACACTGCCTTCCATGACATTTTCTATACACCATAATGTATTTAATTGTCTTTTATTTCGTATAATACCCATGTCACATTTTTATCCAAACGGGCAAAATAATAAAATCTACCAAAAAATAGAAAAAAGAAAAAGTGAAAAACATTATGTTTTTAATGTACATTTTTTAATGTACAGTTCAACCGATTTCTAACAGTGCTGTTGTTCGTGCTAAAGCTCTTTTGTTTAATGATGAAAATTTGATTTTTCTATCAACCGACTCAAGCGCTCCTCCTGTTAACATATCCACGTCCGCCCATATCATTGATTCAAACGGAAAATCCTTTTTTCATTACCAAGAAAGTGGATTTAAAGTTAGCAAACTTCAGAATTCATCAGGTACCATTTCAAATAAATCAACGAACTCATCTTATCAAGTGAATTCAACACTGCCTCCTAGTTTATCTAAACGATCCTCAGATAATGTACATTTCAAAACCGCTAGAGAAAAAGCCTTACTGGCACATTCGACTACTGTCATTGAAAAGTGAGACAATTGTTGGCAACTGTGGATGATGTTTCGGGTTCGCTGGAACCTGCGTGGAGATCAGAACGTTGAACAAGCCGTACCGGGATAACAAAAAAACCCAGGATCATTCGCAAACTGCGGTGAATGTGGTGACGATCAACAATAATCAATCATTCATCATCATTCATCCAATAATAATCAATAATACTGTTATTCAAGTTCTGGTTGTCATTCATTCATTCTGGTTGTTATTAAATACATACTGTGATTCGAGTAAACGTCGTTTGTTCTCACTTCAATTCTCGGGTTGGTTAGTCAATTCAATACAATTCAATTCATCACAGTTCAAACAATGTTCAGTTCAGTTCAGTTCAGATTGCACAGGACAGTATGTGGCTAACAAGCCAATCGAGCGTCCCGAATTTCTTTTGGTGAAATGCTGCAGAGAAGCACCCACCACTGCCATAACGTTGATTCTTTTGGTCTATTTGAAATCTTCGCCGATCTCGAAGCCAAGAGATTATCCGGGTTGAACTTAGGAAGCACCGCGTTATAGCCTCCTCACCTATTGGTGAGGGGCGTTTTTCTGTTGCATTCCAGATTACTCTCATACCAGAAGATATTTGTGAAAATATTGTTTGAAGTGGTGGACGCTCTTCTGTGACATACCACCGAAAGAAATCTGGACGCTCGATTGGCGCGTTAGCCACATACAGTCCTGTGCAAACTGAACTGAACTGAACTGAAAGCCGATGCTGGAAAAAGAAAAAGCAGTTCGTGTGGGTGTGTTCCGTTGTCTGTTGCATGGAAGCACTCAGCATTATGTTGAAAACGGTTGAAGCCCAGACTCTTACATCCGTAAATAACAATGAATTATATGATACATATTTGTTTTGCCAACTCATTTTAATGGCCTTCTTGTAGCGCTTTATTTAGAATACTTGATATCCGCTGCACTTCTTGTATGTTTAATCAAATTCCAAACTTTGATCACCTAAAGGCTAATAATATTGTTCGATAAACAAACAAATGATAGCTAGTGTTAGTGACAGCAAGTCTAATCCTCAAGGGGTTAAATTGTTACTGAAACCTAATCGCTCACTCAGTCCATTTCAGCGTTAAGACTCGATCATCTGATACTATCATTATCAGGCTGAAATTTTACTCTCAGAAATGTGAACAATCAATTAAACTTGTCAATTATGTTTCTCTTGAAAAACGTTTTATGTTCTTGACACATGACAATGCGTTCCTTTTGTACTTGCTACATTCTGTTTTGATCTGATTTGGTGGCTTATGTTAAACCCAATATCTCAAAATTTGTGTCGCGATCAACATATTTAATCGAACAGAGTTGGAAAACTTCCGGATGAACTACTTCCTTCGCAACCTGATTATCTTTATAAGAACTGTTCGAACTTCTTCTGCAGACTGGTCAAGCTAATCGAATTCCTAGTCATAGTGTTTCAAATCAACAATAAGAAATAATAGTCGTTGCTAATAGAACGCGTAGCTTTAGTTTGCTGTACTTTAAGAGCAACAAATATGGTAAAGGCTATCGGTTCTAAGATAATACTAATCAGTTTACATGTTCTAATATTCGCCCAACGTTCACAACTGAAAAATTCATAAAACCGTGGGGAATGCCTTGTTCGTTCCTACCATATTTTATTCATTGTAGCATTCAGTGTTTCCAAATTTTGCGTTGCTTCGTTTTAATTTTTTACACTGATCGCATTTTTATATCGATCCATATCAGTTTTTCTTGAAATGATTTTTATCCTTTTTATCGATCATTCGGTTTTGGCACCACAATTTCTGGTCGTCAACAATATACTGTCACATTCTTGTACATCTACGAGGCTGCCCTCGTAATTTCACTGGGGATTTAGCATAATCATTCTATTTTCTTATAATAATGAATTTGTTAATAAAAATTTGGAACATGCACCATCTCGTTTATGATTTGTTCTGAATTTGTTAAGTTGCGGTGATTATTTGTCAAGTTCCTAATGCTCAAGCAGGTATATAATTATCGGATAATCCTTAAGAGGCCACAGCTTGTTTACGCATGTAGGTTATTTGAAGTGACAATCAATTTGGCACGGGGTTACCTGTGCAATCAAAAGGTTTATACCGTATGTAAACGATTTCGAATGATCACCAACACTTATACTGAGACTGTGGACGATGAATATAAAATCAAATTAAGTTTTATTTTTTCACCCTTAAATAAGTAGGATTTATGATGACAGTCATATTTCCTGACTCACTAGATGATATTGTATAGAAAGTGAAATTGTGCTGAGTTCAGCAGGCTGGTCGCTTATATGCTGGCAGAAATATCCGGAAATGTATTTTAGATCGTTTTGCGATATATTACTGAGTTACGGATAATATCTCTGACATTTAAAGTAGTGTATAAATGTGTTGTTGTACTTCATTTCAACTAAAGTAAGGTGTCATCTTGTGATTTAAGATCTTTAATGCGAAAGCATAGTTTTCGCATTAAAAATTATTCAAGCTATTTGGCTCATATTTTTTCATCACCACTAGGTTTTGCAAATATTTTGTTATAAATTTTTACTCCGTTAAAAATAAGATACTGATAATTCCATTTACTGAATATCGTCGAATTCTAAATAAACCAGCACCCAAATTTTTAAATTGCTTTATTCAAATAAGAATGTTCATTTTTCCGGTAGGTATTAACCAAATTGACTGTTTTTCACACAAGAATCATAGTAAATTCCATTTTATACACGCATGCACATAAGCAATGTTACTGTTATAACCGTATGGTTCATTGCTTAGCAAACCTCCCAAGGTTTTTTAGTAATGTCATAGCCATGGACAGCATTTCACGTGTATGTATGTATGTATGTATGTATGTATGTATGTATGTATGTATGTATGAAAGCACAAGCCTGATCCAGGCTAAGTGCTGCACAGTCAGAGACTGCACGTGGGCTAAGATACTGTCAGGTTGCCCAGGTCTAGACAGATATGAGGGGGGATAGAAATGGTAGTGAGACTCCAGCCTGTTTCAGCATGCAGCTCACTACCGTTGGCTTATCAATATAGCACGGTGTTACTCGCACAGCACATAAATGCTGCACGATTGCACATCCGTGCAAATGTATGTATGTATTTATGTATGTATGAAATCACAATCCCAGGCAGTGTCATACAGTCAAACGCTGCACGTGTGCAAGATACTTTCAGGTTGCCCAGTCCTAAACGTTACACCTGTAGCATGTACCGAGTAATTAATTGCCATGCAAACGATACGTCGAAATCCTAAGCAGATTGGAAAGGTTTGGACCTAAAATCTACTAATCCTGTATAAGATAGAACACAAACATAATGGCATGAAGTGCCTATACGTTAGATCAATACAAAATATAATCGAGTGTTGTGAACAAGCAGATTAACTGACAAGCACGATAAACTGATTCAATTACGTAATGTATTGATGCGCTTCTGTTTTCAATGTTTAGAGAATTTGATTTTGCTGTTTTCAACCTGATAAGTACAGAGACAATCAAGCGAATTGTGTAGAATTCTATTTAGCATTAACTTCAACGTTCTGCGTTAGTTTACCACTCTTCATAGCGTTTGATTTATTTGTTTCTTTTTGAAAATATTATTAACATGCAAGGTAATTGTACATATGTTGATCTACGAAAAAGAAGAACACCAAAACATTACTCCGGTTATCCATTTTATGTATCTTAAAAATTTTGCAATCGTGCCTGTTGATGCATTTACTTTTAGAAATCTCATACATCGCACGCCATTTTCTGATAGGCTGCTCGATTGCATTTGCTTTCACTTTGGTGTAAACTAGCAGATCATAAATATCCGAACATGATGCAGTTGCTTCAACTGCAAGGATCTCACTGACATCCATTTCTGAGTTTGGGCGAAATAAGGCTTATAATTTGTGATTTATTATTATTATTATTATTATTATTATTATTATTATTATTATTATTATTATTATTATTATTATTATTATTATTATTATTATTATTATTATTATTATTATTATTATTATTATTATTATTATTATTATTATTATTATTATTTTTTATTATTATTATTATTATTAATATTATTATTATTCATTTATTTATTAGTATTAGTATTGAATAGTAGTATTGAGTAGGATTGAAACGAAAGAAAAATAGGGTTTCCAGAATTCACGGTTGTATTAATTAAATTAACGCTCTCTTTAGCTTCTCTCTGCTTCTGAGAAGCCTGATGACGACTCTGATGACATTTATTTTGATGAAGCTCCGGTGTTGTGTCGGATACGATTATCTCAAGTGCTCACAATTATCCTTTGTAACAATATTTGCATTAACATGTCACGTTCACTGCGTACATACACATAATTCAGGTTTTCATTATGACGAGCGTGATTTTCTATTAATCTTTGTGACCAAATTGTTGAATATACCACCTTTGTGTATACAATTATAGTACTATTATACTATTAGTAGAACGTGCCTTGCATGTTTTCCTCGGTCACTTTATCCTTCGGACTCATTTCACGTTTTGCTCTGAAACTCAAATAAACCGTTTCAATTTCAGTCGATGTCTCTTTTTGAGACCTAATTTTTCCAGTCAATGTTTGCTATAAAATGGAGAGTTCTTTGCTAACAACAGAAGATGACCTCGGTTTCTCAATGGGCTCACACGTGGAAGAAGATGAACATTCAGGCGGTTCCAGGTTAGCGCTACTCGTTTTCTTACCCTTTCTTTTGCTTTGATCAATTCATTACCATTGTTTTTCTCTTCAGGAGTTGCCCAATGTCGAAAGATTCCTTCCTTGGACATTCATTTGTAAAAAAGAATTTGCACAAACCTGCATCTTGTCATCATTGTTCTGAATTACTCTGGGGCATTTTAGGTACAACGGCTATGGTTTGTGAAGGTAAGCATGAAATTTTCCCTTTACGCAACAATGAGCCTACATGCAGTAATCGCTCTATATTACAATCTTCTATATTGTATATGCAGTATCTTCCCATAGCCGAAAACACTATGCCCAACTCTAAGACAATCTTTCATGTACAAAATGAGATATCCTTACTGGCTTGCCTAAAATATTAAATAATTATTGGATTACGGATGCAGATTGGTTTACCATATTTTGACTCTTTTATCAAGAATGATATAAAAAGTCATTAGTTTATTTGCCGCAAATGAATCTTAGTTTATTTATAATCTATTGTCCAAAATAACCTATTTGTTTTCCAGGAATAGTTTGCCAGCTAAAAACCTTATGGTCTTGTGTCGTTTTTCCAATATATGCTCTTGTTTTTAGCTAAATAAATTTCTTCACAATCCCTTCAAACACCACGATTATTATTATTATTATCACACAAGTCTTTACAGACGATGTGCCAACAAGCATACCATAAAGAAGGTACGTGATGAAAGGAAAAAGGGGGATTTTTTGTCTGTCTGTTTACACATTCCGTTTTTGATCTTTTTTTGTCTTCTTTGGAATAAGGGAACACAAGCACGGCAGGATTCTCACCACTGGTTCTTTTCTTTTGCCATCACACTGAGTGTTATCAGCCACATATCTTCACGGTCCGTCGGACCTCACCCAGGTAAGCGCGATGTTTCCACGATGGCTAGTGAGGCTGTTAGACGCTTGAAGGTCCAAGGTTGTCACAGCCTGGGGTGGCAGTGGGGATGAGCTCCCACTGTCTATAAAATGCTCCCATAAGGCGTGCGTCTCAAACAGCCTCTGACAACCAAAACCCAGCTCCTGACCTGCACGTGGCGGAACCGTTTCTACTGACAGGAGAAAGGGCCGAGGCGGGTGACTGGCGCCTCAAAACCAGTTTGCTCCGGGCAAATGGAGCTCGTTAGCCTGGGAGGGCAGTCCATCTAAGGGAAGAAAAACCCTGATTCCAAACCTCCACTGCCTTGCTGCATACCCGATTGCTGGAAAGGCTTCGGGAGTGAACCCTGAGGATAAATAACCGCTGCCTTGCGGGAAGACTTTTGAGTTAAAGGCTCCGGGTGGGGTCTCCTAAGCTAACCCCCTACTTCGGCCTTTGCAACCGGGTAGTATGTCGCTTCCAACAAGAACCATGGAACCTACTTCAACACCACGATTAGCATTGTATAGTTGCAATTTCCAAATATTAACACGCCTAATTTTCTTCAGGCAACTAAACTGCTGGAGCGTGGCAAAAGTGCTTGAATCTAGTTCATAGTCATCATCAAAAGTAACGACAAAATTGTGCTTGAATAAAGAATGAAAAGGGACCTGGAATGCTGATTACGTCAAAGGAGATCACATTCATACTATCTGGGTTGAAGCGCTTACGCCTGTAACACGCCAAAGCAGTAATTAAATATAGCGAGTTGGATGACTATCGGGCTAAGATAGTACAGTTAATTTCGTGATATACATAAATGCGCAGTGGAGCATTACACTTGCTTGGTATTTATATGTATATGAAAGCACAAGTCTGATCCAGGCAAAGTCGCGCACAGTCAGAGACTGCACATGAGCTAAGATACTGTCAGGCTGCTCAGGCCTAGACAGATATGAAGAAGAAAAAGAAGCATTAGCATTACTTGACTGTTTTCAATTTCACAGAACCTCATTTTACCTTCTATAATTGTGAATTAAAGAGTCAGTGAATTTTTGTGGCGTCTCAAATCCCGTTGTGTCGGTCAAGCATATCTCTACTTAATCACAAGACCGGACCAAGGCCTTCGCTGAAATGCATTCTGATTGGCTAGGCTTCGACAGGAAAACGAAAAAAGGCAGTGTGACTCCAACCCTTGTTTTTAAGCATATTCACTCTAGATAAAGAATAGAGCTGCAAAAACAACACGCCGAATTATTCTCTTTTGTGCAGTCTTCTCCAATTGTGTGAATCTCAGTTCTATCAGCTTCGCGTCGCTCTTGATCACCAACAATTCTATTTAGGTCTTCTCACCGTTCCTTTACCTTCGAGGTTGCATTATTTGCAATAGTGGCGAGTTAAATTTAGCACGGTGGTACCCGCGAAAAAGGTTATTTCACGTCTTCATAGAGTGGATGAATAGAATTGATTCTGCTAAACCTTCATAGCAATACATTTGAAATTTGACTCAGTCTTTTTCTAACTTAACTCGATTACAATTTTCTTTTAGCGAACGATCAGCGTGTGTTTACGTACCCCAGAAATCACTTGGCAGCATGAACGATATCAAGATTTATTTATAAATTAGATGCAGTTAAACTAACTGTTCTTTAAAAGACCCACAACATTGTAAGTTGGATTAGACATTCGTATAATAAACAATAGTCAACATATTGCAAAGATTTGCAATCGTGAAGTTCTTGTGTATTGCGCCGCTAACACCCGATAAATTAATTTGCCAAGGGTAGTGAGTTACATAATGAAATAAGCGGAGTCTCGCTCCCGTTTCCTCTTTTTTCTATATGTGTTTGCACAACCTGGCGGTATCTTAGCACATGTGCACTCAATGATTGTGCGGCACTCTGCCTGGATTGGGTTTGTGATCCCATACAATCAAATGCCGTGAATAACGAGACTGTTCCATGACTGTACGGCGCAGTCAACAACCTACAACCTAATCGCTATGGTTTTAATGTAGTTCGAGGGGGTGTGCAAAAAGTAATGTGTTATGTGATACATTGTAATGGATGGGTTGTTTGCGTACAGTTCACATAAAAAGAAGTGCATCAAGCTGTCTTCCGTTTGGGTTGAATGCACGTTTTAAAAATTCATAGACACGTGTCGTATAGATGATTAAAAAGTCTGAAGCTCACGTTGCCTCTCCACGTTTTGAATTTTCCAAAGGATAAGTATTTTTTCAGCTATTGCTCACATGCTTGTAAGCAAAGACAAATATATGTTTGAAATTTATGCTCGCAAACAATATCCAACGAAACATTTCTGCAAAGGCCCAGGCGACTCTAAGCTTCATTATTACCTCACTCTTTTTCTTTAAAATGGCCATGTGAGATTCTCTCAAACCGCAAACTCGCAGTGGACGTTAATAAAATAACCCTACTTTTATTCTCAATCACCATCAATAATATGTTCACTATAGCGTGGTTCGAGGAACCTCAAACCTGTTACAAATACTACTTATACTTCAACTCACTTAAATGGGATTTGATCATCTCACGTTTAACGTGAAACCTGCCTGATATGTTTGGTCCGTTGAATGCACTACACCTTTATGTGGTTTTGTTTGCAAAAAACGGTTTAATTGCATGAATGCGAGAATCTGATTTGACTCCAAAAGGAAACCTAAACCGCTAAATTGGCTGATGTTGGGCCGATCTGTCTCTCTTGTTGGATACTCACCCTAGTTTGTAGCTCAGAATCATGTTCAGTGGTGGTCTTGGTACAAGCACTTCCGTGTATGTTCCCAAGTGGAATGGCGAGGAAAGCTTGGTATGGTGTTATTCAGAGCACAAAGAATGCTGTTTTGCAGATGTTCCTCCTAGTTAATAAAAATTACTAAATATGTTTTATTCACCTCATCCCAGTGTGTCTGTACACAATCATCTACAGCATTCCGTGTCTTTTTAAGTCTCACCCTTTCTCATTTACATAGTATTTCGTCTGGAAGCATTGTGTAAAGCGTCGTCTGCAAGCCGGGGAGGAGCAGATACAGCTCTTGGCTGCTGAACGCAGATCACGCCGCCGGCGTGCAACTGACGCCCTACAACCGAGTTCTGACTTTCGTTGCCAGCGCAGCGGGAGAGATTGTTCCTCCCGAATCGGACTGTTTAGCCATTCGAAAATTTGTAGAACATGAATATTCATGCGATTGTGATGTACATCCATGGTCGACATCGACCGAAGGAGGCCAACAACAACAGTATTTCATCATGTCATAGTTGTTTAGCAATTAAGCACATGGTATCTCCTACCGGTTCAATGCTGTCCATGAGAGCATAGTGATAAGTTCACTTTCCAACGAACGAACCATACATAATCCTCGCTTGTACTTGTTACCGGTGTAATGCTTTTCTTAATGATGGTGGTGACCAGAATACTCACATCGTTCCATCTTATTACTGTTCTAAACGCATTTTACTCATTACTTTATCTTGAATAATTCGTTTCTTGTTATCATTGCACCAGTATGCAATTTCCTGGCCCACGAAAAGTGCACACGATCTATCGTTTCACCATGTACGTGCGTGGTCCCTTTCTTGATCAAAGTGAGTCCCCTTTGCTACTCACGCTATATAACTTGAGAATATTACAATTTACCATTTCATATATTTCCTGTTCTTTTTACTTCCTCATATCTGTCTAGGCTTGGGCAACCTGACCGTATCTCAGCCCACGTGCAGTCTCTGACTGTGCGGCACTTTGCCTGGATCAGGCTTGTGCTTTCATACCATACACATACTATGCCCTACGCACTTGTATTGCTGTATTTGACTTTCGGACAATGCGTTCAAATGTGTGGTTGTTTGCTGCTTTTAACACCTTTATTTTCACGCTTAATCGCTCATCTCCATAATCTATGCGTTGGTCATCTATATTTCTCGTCGACGCAGCATCTCTTCAATGCGTTAGCGTAATTAACGCGACTTTACGATTTAGGTTTTGCCTTCTTTTGTTAATTGTGCAAAGAATTGAGTAATATCGAAGTTTCATTTGGATTTCTTGTGGCAAATTTGCAGCTGCTTCGATTTACCTCACGTTTGTCAAACCACATACTGCATACATACTACATACATAATTTAATTTCAAATCGCTGTTCTACAAAGTTGAACACTTATACAGCAATGGCAGTAATAAAAATGAGTCTATCAAGAAGTTAGTCGTCGGCTTGCTGATCATGGTTACTCTAAGAGCCGAATTAAACGCCAATTGAAACGGGTAAAATACCCAGCACCAAAAACGGAAAACGTTTTGCGTACAACAACTTCTATACCTTACGTCAAGGAAGCGTCGGATAGGATAATTCGAATCTTGAATAACGCAGGTATACGAGTAACGTATACAAGGGGTAGAATGCTCAGATCCTTATTACCGCATCTCAAGGATAAGACACCTTCACCTGCGCGACGAATTGCGTATATAAAATCAACTGCAAGGGTTGCTCGGGAGTTAATATCGGGTAAACATCCAGATAACTTAGTACTAGGATAAATGAACACAAAAATCGAATCGGTAAGCAGCCACGCAATTCCAGTCAATATCAATCACTGATCCGAGATTCAGCACTAGCTGAACACGTGCGGGACATAGATCTCAGCGTTGATCTTGATAACATACAAGTGATCAGGCGGGGTGTAAAACTATACATGGAATGACTTCACGCTGAGGCGATTGAGATAACAAAGACTGGTAAGAATGCAGTCAATAAGGTGGCTGGGGCTGATATTTCCACAATCAGGCGTCCGGTTCTGCAGCGGATAAACATTAACGTGCGTGACCCCTAGTGTGCGCACCGGGTAGGCAATCGAGCTGATCTGTCAGCAGATGTCATTCACACCTGCCAAAACTAAATCAATTGAGGAATTATACGGCACGTACGGGTGGTGGTGCGTCAGTTGATATTGAACGCGCCTGTCCCTCGTAGTGAGCGCAGAACCCACCATGGACTGTGCAGTTATTAACCAGCTTATGATTGGTCAGGTGATGCAATTTAAGCTTGATCTCTGTTCGTACTGACACCCTTGGTCTGACCAAGCTTCTGAGTCAGAAGCGAAACGTTACCAATAAACTGCTCTCACTGATTCATTAAATTTTCATTTTATTTTTATCATTATGATTTCCCGATCGGTCAGTAACATTTTACATTTCATTACTAAGTGAACAATATTTTTTATGGGTTACACTGGTTGAGTTTCATTTTACTGATCCCAACTTCTAAAACGTATTTTCTTGCGACTCCACATCCCGATTGAAGTGCATCGTGGTCAAAATGTCACGTGGCATAGGTAGCTAAAATCTCCTACTAGATACCTTTCCTAAGTAAACACACCACGTCTTCCTGGGTGCGGTCCATGCGATCAAATATCGCAATGATTAGCCGCACTTCAGGATATGCTTCCAAACTGTGTTCAATCGTCATCTTGCACCAAACATCTTCTTGGAGTGTTTGCTTAAGCTTGTATGTTGTCAAGTGGTGGAAAGCTTGGCATGATGCATGGCAGTGAAAGCTGCAATGAAGCTGCTGATACACGAAACTTGATTGAATGTCTGTTTCATTCGAGATGTGGCACCTAATCCCAGCTTGCTTGTGCTTACTCTTCTATAGAATCGGTAGCTAATCAAGTTCCACCCTTGCCCATCGTTTAGGATTTGACATTCTCCGTGGCTGTATGGCAGTTAAGCACTCGGTACATGCTACCGATGTTGTTGCGATGTTTCGATAATGACCACGAAGTTGGTGAATAATCCGAAGCAGATGTGCGCAAGCTGTTCTTGCACCAAATGTTCACTTTATATGATTCAGACCAACGCAATAAATGTTCACTCTGAAAACGTATATTGACTTCTTACCCACTACAATATTTCTCCGTCAACTGTTCTTGTTGTGTTGAGACTAACATGTGCGAACCTGACACATGGCATAGAATTTCCTCCCGCTTATCAATTCATTAATCGTTTTTTATATATATAACATTAGTCCTATGCTTTTATACCAGACGCTGAAACGCGTATGCCTATATCGATTATTGCTCTCTTCCTCCATTTCTCCCTGCTTCATGTTTCTGCATCTTCCCCCGTCTCATTTGACATGCGCGACTCGTTCGTTGGTTACCAAGGATCCCGTTCCTCACTGTTGGTCGGAAATCGGACATTTCAAGCGTAAATTTTGCAACGTTTGTCGCAAACGAGTGGACGACCTGCTTGCGATTCGTTGTGAAAGTGAGTTCGAGCACCGGGTAGCATTCTGTCGTTCTGTCGGAATTTGACAATTCGAGTGAGGTGATAAAACATTTCGGCTATTTTTAAAGTTGGGGTGTTTATTAATCCGCCTGGATCCAATGAAGACGATCAGTCAAATAACGTCGCCAGCACCATAATAATCGGCTGGCCTGCTTTGAGAAGATAATGAAGGGCGGTAGGTTCAGGAGTGCAGCAAGATAAATGCGGGTGAATGCTACCCACGCAACCTGTGTATTGTGGGTCATTGTGTGCGTGTGTGTTTCATGGCATCTAATAAAATTTAAAAAATCTATCTTCGAGTAACGATACCAACATCTTCATCATGTTTAGCCTAGAAATGGATTGAGTCATCGTGAGTATGGACAGCGTTACACCGGTAGCATGTTCCGAATGCTTAACTGGCATACAATCATGAAGAAAGTATAATTTTAAATGACGAGGAAGGGTGGAACTGAAAGAGCTACTTTTACTTTTGTGCGACTATCTCCTCCTGGAGGATGAACCGGTTTCACTGAAGGGTCTTGGGAATTTGTGTACAAAGCGGCGTCCCCAGCACCACTCGGCGTTTGTTCGAGTCAGTTTGTCTAGCCTTTACACAACCAAGTGAGAACTGCAAGGCAGCAGAAAGTAACCAGAAAGAGGTGGTGTGCATCAACTAGCCGTCAAGGAGACACTGCACCAGACCTTTCCTCTGAGATTTCTCCCGAAGCCTTTCCCGCGATCGGGTATCCCGCAAATCAGCGGAGGCTTAAAATCAGGGTTTTCCTTCTCCTAGATTAACTACCCTCAAAGGCTAACGAGCTCCATCTGCCCGAAGCAAACTGATTTTCAGCCGCCCGTAACTCGCCCTCGCCCCTTCTCCTGTTGGTAGAAGCAGTTCCGCCGGGCTCGGGGAGCCACTCGATCGGGCTATTTGAGACGCGCGCCATATGGAAGCATTTTATAGACAATGGGAGCTTATCCCCACTGCCACACCCGGCTATGACAAACTTTTGAAGCACTTAAAGAGCTACGGATTCTACAAAGCAGTAAACACAACCAAACTGGGCGAATTTGCTTACACCTCGAGTGGAACATGAATTCAATCAAGTTTCGTGAACGAGTAGAGCGACATCAGCACGACAGCTTTCTTGCGTACTGCCATTCATCATAACACGCCTTTGCTCGTCACTTCCCTTGAGGACATACACGGTTAAGCAAACACTTCAGAAACATGTCTACAGCCAGACTACAAGTGAACATGGGTATGTATTATGGTATGGTATG